>WOXC01000763.1:0-88901 GCA_011680675.1 Gymnobelideus leadbeateri
CTCATATATTTGGACTCTACCAATTTAGGAATATAAAGGTAATAATAAAAGATCACAGATATGAAGTGTCCCAAAAAATCTTAAGGCATTTTTAAGCTATGAAAACTTTTTTTTTTTTGCTTTTTGGAAGGCAAGTGGGGTTAAGTAACTTGCCCAAGGTCATACAGCTAGGTTTTTGTTTGTGTGGGTTAAGTGTCTGAGGCCGGATCAGAACTCAGGTCCTTCTGACTCCAGGGCCAGTGCTCTACTCACTGCGCCACCTAGCCGCCCCAAGCTATGAAAACTTAATAGTTATATTTTTCACTTTACAAATTATAAATAATTTTCCTCATAACGACTCTGTAATGTAGAAAGTACAAATGTAATTGCCATTTTAAAGATGAAAGAAACAAGTTTGGAGAAGCAACTTTTCCAGAGTATCTGTCTGATAAGTGTCAGCATGAGGACTTGAACCCAGGACTTTTGGCCCAAGGTCCAGCGCTCTGTTAAAAAAAATTTGGCATAAGCATAACTTTGCCATATTCTAGGTTTAAAAGGATTTGCTAATAATATTAAATAAGATTGGAAGGGAAATGATTCATCTATTTGATAATCCACAGGTTTCAAGAACTCTAGAAAATGTCATTTACATACAATTTATATGCTAATTGCAAATCTATTCTTTCAAGGAGGTACTGTAGCATTTCAATTTGGCAAAATTTGGTTAACAGCATAAGGAGTATTAGACATACATAATAGTAATAAAACTGCATTTCTTTACAATGCTTTATAAATCCAATTTTTCATTAATTCCAACTAGCTTTTGGTATATATGACATACATAGAACATAAGCAAATAGAAGAACCATAGAAATAATGAAATCTTAGAAATTATCTAGTATAACCCCTTTATTTTGAGGGTGAGAAAACTGAGGCCTAGTTAATAGAGGCAGAGCTGAGACTAGGATCTATTCCTTCTGAAATCCTGTCCAAGGTTCATTTGAAGGCATTCTTAAGTATAAAAAAATTCTTATTGGTTTTTCTGCTCTATACACACACTCATATTATTCAGAAAATAGCCTTTATCGTAGTGCTTTAAGTAGTGCTTTAAGGCTTACAATGGGCTTTCCTAGTATTTTTTCATTTCATCCTCACAACAACCCTAGGAGGTAGGTGTTATTATTATCACCATTTTGTTAATAGAGGAACTGAGGCAGACATCAATTTAGTGACTTGCTTAGGGTTATACAGCTAATAAGTGACTGAGGCTCTATTTGAACTCAAGTCTTCCTGACTCCAGCTCCAGCCTTGTATTGACTGTGTCATCAAGCTGCTCTAATGGATTTAAGATCAAGGGAGCACTAAGAGTATTGTCATTTGGGGACACAGCCTCAAAAACGACATCCTCTTTGCTTGACCCTTCAGCGAAGGGTCCTACATCTTGATTAGTAGGTCAAAAGTCAGGATTTCAGATCAGCAAGAAAGAAACAGAGGCAAAAATAGAATTTTCATTTTTAACATTGTGATGAGGAAAACCTATAGTCAATACTACTAATCCATTCTTTTATAAAACCTGTGATGAGAGATGAAAGAGCTGAACTGGATGATCTCCAATTTTTTTTTCCTTCAAGCTCTGACATTCTATGATTCCAGGTTTAGCATCAGAATATACAGAGTATAAGAAGTATGGCCAAGCTATTATGAGTTATTAAAAGAAAGATGTTTAATAATTTAGTATGTCACCTTCTGAATCCCATGAGATAACAATCTTGGGTTGGAATCTCTATTACTACAAATGTGCTAAGAGTTTGAAGTACATTAAATGTGGGATCTTAGGTTGTATTGGCTGAGTGGTTACTTACTGACCTTCTGAATATGTTCATAATAGAGGGCACAGTATAACATGACTTACAGGTGGGTTGCAGAGGACTAGTGAGGGAGAGCATGATTGCCAGCTCTGATACTCAGCTTATTCTTAGATCACAGTTGTTCAAATGAAAAAGTGATGATGCTGATTTATTGGCACTCAGCTTTAAAAGTGACTTGTAGAGGTAATCAATGATCAGGTTCATATCAGTGCTTGGCATCCTTTCCTGTTCTATTGTGCCTCCTCACTGAAAAGCCCTAGCATCTGTATTGGTTTTGGGGGTCTTTGAATAATTACTAAGTGTATCACTTTGGTGTTATGTAGGGGGAAAATTTGGTGTACAGTGTACATGCTACTGGTGTTAACAAGGAAGCTTAGGGAATAACATTGTTCAAGGTTTTTACTGGCCCCAAACTATGCAGCTTAAAAATTTGATGTCACCAATTTTTCACAGAATCTTAGAAGTCCTCTAATATAACCCATGCTTGAATAGGACTCTACACTACAACATTCCCATTAAGTGGTCATGTAGTCTTCATTTGAAGAACTCAAGGAAGGGAGGCAATCTAACATACTCTTAGGAAAGTTCCACTCCCAAATTACACCAAACTGACTAAATTCAATGAACCATTGAATGGTTCCTTGTACACTACTAATTTGTACTTGTTACTTATACACTACTAACTCATTCTTTGAATTCAACCAATTAAGGGACAGGGGCCTGGAGGAGAAATATGTAGACTATCTCATCTGTACTGTAGTACCGAAACTAAAAGAATAGTAACAATATAAACCCATAGCAATGTGGGGCGATTTATGATAAAACTATTTATTCAATTATATTCATTTTAAAATTTTATTTATTAATTTATTCAATTATAACAAGGTCTATATAACCATTAAAACTGCAAAATGGTGTCATGAGGGCATTACACATGTCCAGATGAGGCAGCTAGGTGGCAAAGTAGATGACACTGGGCTTTAGAATCAGGAACACCTGAATTCAAATCCAGTCTCAGATACTTACTAGCTGTGTGACCCTGGACAAAGTCACTTAATCTCTATCTGTAAAATGCAGATAATAATAGCACCTACCTCCTAGGTTTGTTGTGAAGGTCAAATGAGACAACATTTGTAAAAAGTGCCTAACACATAGTAGGGATTTAACAAATGCTTGCTCCTTTCCCTAGATCACCTAACATGGAGCCACCTTGCTTCTGGGAGGAAATGTCCGTCATTCCCCTATCACATGAGTGAGAATAGCATTTTCCATCCAGGCTGCATCTTTAAAATGACCAAATTGGTTATCTCTGTCTCTTCTCTTTCCCACAGTGTCCAGAGAAGGTGAAGATTATGCCATTAACTGACTGGGCAGAGGAAAGGGCTACCTTCTTCTCTTTTACCCTGTGGCCCTGAGAATGCCTTGTGGTTGAGGGTTTTTTTTTTAAAGTTAAATCTGTTTGTCTTTCTTAGTTTTAGGGGCAGGAGGTGGAAGCCCCACTAAATCTGGATGTTCAAGCCATGGTGACCTCGGAGGCAGTATTCTAGGCTGGATATATAGCCAGCCAGCCTAGCAGGGAAGCCTTCTCCTGAGAAGCTAGGGCACCTGGGACTGAAGCCCAAGTTGAGGCTTTGTATTTGGAGCTTGTGCTATATAGGAACTGAGGTAAACCGTGACTCTAATCTCTTCTCCCTGGCTTTCCCCTGCCCCCTCCCCCAGTATGATGTACTGTAAGGGAGTGAATATGTTCCCAGGTATAGAAGTAAATATTCCTTTGTAAAAGCTAATCTGAATGTTTAGTAATTAAATGGAACTGGAATGTAGAGGACCCCCTAAAATTGGGAGAACACCATTTGGAAGGGCTAGAGCCAACAGCAGAAGCTAGACACTGGAGAACCCTGGAGAATCCTGGAGGAGGAGTGAAATGTAACAGCAGTGGAGGCCAGGGTGATCACTATTACAGAAATTTTGGGACCACTGGTTTGACTGCAGCAACTATGCACTCAATACATTAGAATATCCTGATACAGACCCTCTTTTTGGAGGGTGGGGTTAGCACAGTTCAGTTGAAAGAGTGCCAGATTTGAAATCAAATGACCTGAATTTGAATTCTTGCTCTGAAATTAATCAAACGTAATTTTGGGCAAATTTCTCTGGGTCTCGGTTTCCTGATTCATCAGTAAAATTAAAGAGTTAGACTAGGGGACCTCTAAGGAACCTTCCATCTCTCAGTCAACTAAAAATTCAGAATGATTGTTGGAGCAGAAATTCATTCCAACATGGCTCTTTGAAGCCTTAACTGCAAACCGAAATTAAGAAGTCCCTTCTCTTCCAACTTCAGGTTTAATCCATAAAAACCTGCATATCTTGTAGAAGCAAACTGTGAGACTGAAATATTTTTATTAGAAACATTATTGAGTTTTTGGCTCAAGAGAATCCAAATAATCAATGGACACAGAGAACCATAAAAGGTTAGAACTAGATATGACCATGGAGATTATCTAGTCTAGTAGGCTCATTTTGGAGTTAAATAATTTTTGGCCCAGAGAAATTGTTATTGCCCAGAATCATGCAACCAGTTACCGTCAGAGGAGGGACTTAACCTTGAGTCCAGGGTTTACTCCACCATATTATGACAAAAAAACACGAATAGTTTCTGCTTTGTAACAAAAGAATCAAATAATGTAGCTTTGTCTGAGCTACACTACTTTTTTTCAAAAGCCTGCTTGTTCTTTTGGAAGTAGGGAGTGTCAATGATCTATACTTCATTATCTCCTTAACTTTGTGTGCAAATCTAAGCAATGAAGTAGACCAGTGGCTCTTTGTGTCATCTGATGTTTTATTAGTTTTTCAAAATTGCAAAGGCATTGTTTTTTCCCCCTCAACATTAGGGGAGTTACTTTCTAAGCATTTAGGCATTTAGCCATCCTTTTTTTTTTAATTGAAGCACCAAACATAGTTATGAATCCTGGGAATATGTATTTGGTCTAGGAGCTCTGTGGTTCTTTGATGACTTTAAATTTCATGTCAATCTTATTTGCAGCAATGAGAGCAGTAGGTAAAGGTTGGCACTGGTCAATTCAAGTCATTCACAAGTCAAGTAGCTGTCATTTCCCTATAACTAGGAAAAATTGGGATGAAATACAAAGAAAAAAGAAAGTCAGATTTAGAAGGGAAGCTGATACATAGATTTGGAAAACCAAGGGTCAATTCATTATTTAACCTGTGACCTACTACTCCTGGCTGCCCCTTCCACCCTGCTTGTCTTCAACACTCAGATGATTCTTTTAAATATTTTACTGCTTCTTGCATAAAGAAGCAACAAGATTACAGGGAATGATAGAAACTTTGGAGATGATGATTCTGTCATAGGCAAGAACCACAGTGGGCACACCAAAACCAAAAGAAGGGAATTAATTACCTTATGAAAAAAGGGACAGGAATCATCCGATCCCAATTTGGTTCAAGAAAAGGTTCTCTTGACCTTTTTCCATGTATGGCAACAGTGTCCCCAAAATACACAAGATAATTTGACCATAAATTTTAGCCTAATCATTCCTCTTTCCAACCCATAGATGATACAAAGAGAAGTCTGAAAACTAATGAATATTGTAGGATTGTCATTTTAAGGGATTTCTTGATTTGAGGGATTTTCCATTTCAAGAAAACCTACACAGTAGCACTTGTGAATGGGGGCTGATTACTCACATGCATTGTTCCCTGATAACGTTAGACATGTTTTGTCTATGTAGCTAACCCTGCAAAGTTTTTCCTAAGATCCTGCCTGCTTCACTGTGACTTCTAGCTGGGTTTCTTTCCTTGACCTTTCACCCCTTTGTAGAAAGTAGGAGTGTAATTTTCCCTTGTAGAAGTGATGCTTCCCTGCCTTGAGCCAAGTATGGTCAGTAATTCTAGCATCCACCCTGCCACATCTTCCAACTTCTGACGAGTCAGGTGACTGTTAGCACAGGGGGCCAGCTTCTGGCATACTCAAATAGTGGATGAACCCAGTGAGCAATGGGGCTACTTGAACCCCAGAGGATCTGAATTTGAGGTCTCTAAACTTTATAGATACATAGTAATTCAGTATAATTGCTTTCCTTTGTAATCTTACATATTTTGTTTTTTTGTTGAGGGGGGAAGGCAAGGCAATTTGGATTAAGTGATTTGCCCAAAGTCACACAGCTAGTATGTGTCAAGTGTCTGAGGCTGGATTTGAACTCAGATCCCCCTGACTCCAGGGCCAGTGCTCTATTCACTGCCCTACCTAGCTGCCCCTATTTTATATATTTTAAAACATTATCCTGAGAAGGGGCCCATAACTTTCACCATTCTGCCCAAGGGATTAAGAACCTCTTCTCTAGGGTATAGATTCACACTCAGAGGCATCTCAGAAAAGCTTTACAATTCAAACCTATTATTAGGGATGAGACTAACACTAGTATGCCAGTTCAGATTTGATTGGGGTACAAAATGGGGCACTCTAAAGTCATTGAACAGTTAACAAAGGGAGGTTTATTTAGCTCTAACATAGCAAGGTATGGAAGAAGGACACAGTGGCAATCAGTTCCCACAGAGCCCTCCTTTCCATATGGAAACTGGTCTAGTCATCAGGGCAGGGTGTGGTGACTTGTGTGGTCTTCACCAAGTTTGAGGGACCTTGACCACATGGATGGGATTTTTATGCCCTTAGATCACCAGGAAGCTCAGGACCCTTGGATATGTTGCCTCTGAATTCTGGTTATAGGTTCTATTGGTTCTATTATACTATTCTTCCCCCCAGGAAATTTTGGGGGAGCTACTTTATTCTGTAGTCCCTCTGCTTCCTGCTTTTTTAATTGTTCTTTGGGGTTTACTGAATCATTTGGGTTCTCTACTTATCTAGGCTAAGAACCAGAGTAAAGCACAGATTCTACCTCAGGACCCAAGCATGCATGTGATCTTAGTTTTTAGTCCTTCACTATGTGGACTCTCTACCTGTCTAGGGAATCTGCATCTTGAGAGTTGGGGCAAGAGTAGAGGAAACAAGCTTTCAAAATGGCAGAGCCTTCCCCCAAACCATCACTTATATCTTGCTCATGTGTTTTAATCTTCATAACTTATGACTCTTAGAACACAACTGTCTGCTCATAGAACTTGGCCATCTATGTACAACTTCTAAAAGTTCAAAGGGAGGGGTGGCTAGGTGGCAGAGTGAATAGAGAACCAGCCCTGGAGTCAGGAGGACCTGAGTTCAAATCTGGCCTCAGACACTTAATACTTACCAGCCTTGTGACCTTGGGCAAGTCACAACCCCAATTGCCCTACCTTCCCTACTCCAAAAACCAAAAAAAAAAAAAAAAAAAAAAAAAGTTAAAAAGGAACATTGGACACATGTATTCATTCTTACCAGCTTGACATTTCTTATGCCCCAAGGGGATAGTTTGCAAAAATGGCTTCTGCGATCAAGTGTCACATTTAATAGTAATAATTTCTACCTGCTGCCATGTATCCTCAGAATATTTGCAGGAGTTTCTTTCTTTCATCCAAGGATCTCTGGGCACTTCACAAACAGTAGTTAATTAAGACTCAGACCCCTTTGAAGTTGGTGCTATACCCATACAGATGGATAAACTGTAGAAGGAAGAGGTTAATTGAGTTAGTCCAACTCCACATAGTAATTCCATGGCAGAGCCAGGAACAGAATCTAGGATAACTACTTTCTAGTCCTAGGTAGAAATACCAAGAGATCCCTGATGATCAACTGCTTATAATTCAGCTAGAATATCTTTCCTCCTTTTAATGAAAAAAAAATCAATTACCCTCTCTCTTTTTGAACTTTCTGGAAAAGAAGTATCTAAATAACTTCTCTGTCAATAAAGATCAATTTTAGGGTGGGTATGTTTACATCACACATAGCAATAATATTATTTGAGAAAAAATTACTGTAGCACCTGACATTTTTTGTTCCTTGACATCATGATATATGCTTGCTTGGAATTTTTTTGTTTTGTTTTGTTTTTGTTTTTTGGAGGGCAATGGGATTGTGACTTGCCTAAAGTCACACAGCTAGTAAGTGTGTCAAGCGTAGGAGGCTGGATTTGAACTCAGGTCCTTCTGACTCCAGGGTGGGTGCTCTATTCATTGCTCCACCTAGTCACCCCTTGTAATTGTTTTTCCTCATTTTTCAATTGAGTTCTTCCTCCCTCCTTGGTACTGCTAACTATCTTCCCACAATTAAATCCAGGTTGGATACTATTAATTTCACTAAAATTATACAAGACTGGTATTCTTCATTTAAAACCTGTATTGTAGAAGTATATTGCTTTAATATAATGATGAATAACTGGGTGGCTGGAAGGTGAAAGGGGGAATTAGTAGGACTGAACTGGGAAAATGAAAGAGAATAAAAACTAACAGTCCTCCAAAAGGAAGATTGTTCATGTTTTTTTTTGCATTGTTTGCTGTTTAACTTTTCACATGTGTAGTTCTTGATTTCCTAATTATAAGTTTCTTGTGCAAAAGTGGTTCACCATGCTTTTTCTTTTTTTTAAAACCCTTACAATACCTTGCACAGTGCTTTATACATCATAGGTAATCAATAAACATTTGAACATTGACTGATAGAAGATTTGATTATACTGGACACAGAAGGGAGTAGTTTGCCTTTCTTTTTATCCCTACCACTTTGAACAGTGATTGGCACATAGTAGGAGGTTAATAAATGCTTGTTGACTTCACAGATGCCCACCTGTACCTATTCCCCCCACACCCACCGTTGGCAATAGGGGCACCCTATTCAGAAATAGAGCTAGCATAATTCTGAATAAGAGACAAAATGGGGACATAAGATATTCAAAAGTAAAATGAAATAGGAGGGAAGAGAAAGCACAGAACATATTGGAAAGAAAATAGAACATGAAAAATTCTTAGGCCAAAATGTCTATAAATGGGTCAGGATAAAATCTGATATAAAGAATAACAAGCTAAAAAAATTAAATTTCACACGTTTATTTGTTAGGGTAAAGCCCTTTACTTTGGAAATCTAAACTTATTTTTTGGCCATGGCACAGTCAACATCATAGTCATTGCAAGATTTGGGGATAGGCAAAGTTAGGTTGCAAATTGTAAAAAAAGACCTAATTCTCTACGTTCCTCTTCCTGGAGTCTAGGTCTTTTCCCACTTCTGCCTAACCCTACTAGTCACCATGGGCATCAGTGCCTCTGCAGTTCTGATAAGAATCACATACAACTCTCTATTATATACAATGTGCATCATTGCTGTCACACAAGTGCAACAGCTTTGTGTGCATCATACATGCTACATGAAACAAAATGCCATCTTGGCTGGAGCTGAAGGAAGCTACTGATAATTTCTTCCAAGTTTATTCTCTCAGTATTCAGAACCACTGCAAGGTTTAGATTCTGGCTCCTTTCCCTTTCTGGAATAATAAATTGAAAAAAAAATCATATTGTGTTTTTACGCCTATAGTTTTCACTGATGTTTTCCCTTAAATAGAGCACTTAGGAAAGTTCCTGCCTGTAAGAACCTTTAGACATTCTTTAAAGAAAGATGGGATGGCTGCATTGGGAAAGGTCTGAGGGTATCTGGGTGGGCAGTGGATAAAATACCTGGCCTAGAATCAGGAAAACCTGAATTCAAATTTGATCTCAGATACTATGTGACCTTGGGCAAGTTTTAACCCCTTTTTTCAGTTTCTTCATCTATAAAATGAACTGGAAAAGACAATGGCAAATCACTCCAGTATCTTTACCAAGAAAACCCTAAATAAGGTCACTAAGTTGGACACCACTGAAAAAAGACTGAGACCTTTCCCTCTGTGAACTCCATTTCCTCAGCTATAAAATGAAGCTCTTTTTATCTTTGCCCTATCTCCTCATTGGGATGGTTGAAATAGGGAGTATTTATTTAAGTTTCTAAAAGACAATAGGGGCCCACTGTAGTTTTTTGAACAACATGTGACAGAAATACTTATGCTGATATGCAAAGGAATTGTTAGTGTGGTAAATGCTTTCATCAATGCTCACACCCATCTCTCTTAAATTCTAGTCATTAGGGAGTGACTTGTCCATGTTCTTCAATGACTCCAAATTGAGCACTCCATTTACTATAGCATCCCATGGTATTGAAAAACAGCATGTTACAGTGGAAAGAGCACTGGACTTAGAGTCACAGGAAAAGAGTTCAAATCCAAGCTCTCCCTTTACTACTTATTTTCCCTTGGGCAAGTTAATCTCTCTGGTTCTGTTTCCTCTTCTGTATAATGAGATTGCCCTAGATGACCTTTAGGATCCTTTCCAGCTCTATGATTCTTTATCTGATAATGGCATGAAAGATGGTTTATAATAGGAAACACTGGAGATAGGGAGGCCAACTAGTTTTATAGTAATCCAACCATAAGGAAACGAAGATTTAAATTAGGGTGACAGCAGGCCTGTTCTAATGGTATTGTGGTTTAGGGGAAAGAACACTGTTTTTTTGAATCAATAGACCTGAGTTCTAATCCTAATTCTTTTCTTAACTGTATAATTTCAAACAAATTACTTACTCTCTCCAGTTCTGTTTCCACACCTGTATTGTTATAAGATTGGATAACATGATTTCTAAGGTTTCCTCCAGCTTTAGGGTTCTGAAAATTTTAGCACCAGCTTAAGTTATGATTACTCTCTAGTCATGGGCTAACTTTTAAAGAAAGGCTTTTTCTTTCCTTTCTCCTTTGTCATTCCTATTTCCTTGGTGGCAACTCCAATTTAATAAATATATTACCTCAGTATTCTAAGCACTGTGCCTAAGTGCTATCTATCTTTGCATATAGATATATACATATAGATATACATTACATAAGAACATAGATAGTCTTACATATCTATACTTACATATGTGGAAGTGCCTCCTGGTTATATTACTTCAGTCAGGTTTTTTTGCCCCTAAGCAATAGTGAACACCCTTTGTAATGTTCTCTCAAAAAAAAGTACATCTATCCCACTAGAAACTAAAGGGTATGTAACAGAATTGTAACCTGGGTTAGGCAATCACAGCTTTTCCCCATGATTCACAGAATTTAGGCTGGTGCCAAAAACTTAAGCCATAGAAACTGGGGGAGAAGCAATGGGTCCATTCACAGGATACAATCCCCAACACTACCCTCCCCCCATCCAGGTAAAGATAATCCCTCTTTGGCACCCTAGATCCTTCAGCAAACATGGTTCTCAGCTATGAGAGTTGCATTATGCATACACCAGGGTCTGGTTACCTCAAAGCAAAACATCCTATTTTCCTGGGGCACCTTATACCCCAAGCCCATAGAGACTCCTCCCCTTCTCCCCAAGAAATTCCTAGCATAGCCCAGCACATAGGGACATCCAGACACAGGGTGAATGCAGATGAAATTTATTAACTGAAAAGGAAACACAGGCTTGGCATGTGTGAGATAATTTTATAATCCTGTTCATGGATGGGTTCAACGCTAGGAAAGCTCACTCAGTCCTAAGGGAGGACAGGTCCTTGAAGCAATGACTTTGTATTAGACAGTCTTTAGCCAATCTGGGAAGAGGAAGTAGTAGCTCAGTTCAGGAAGGTTTGTCCACAAAGTCCCTGGATCAGGAACAGAGAAGAGGAGAAATGTTGAATTATGTTGGATGGGTAAAAGGGTCTCAGCCTGTGGTTCATATGCAAATATGCTATCAAAACTTGGGGACTTTCTGCTTTCTCTATACCAGCCTGGAAAATGCATGCTGGTACCTGAAGCTGGCCTGGGTGGTTCAGTGGCCAGATGAAGTAGCCCCTGAAGCAGAAGCTGATGCCATTTCATCTTGGAGGGCTTCGTTATACTGGGACACCCAGCTCGAAGGCTCCCTATTCTGAATCTTTGCCACAAAGCGAAGGACTTGCATCTTGCTCGTCTCGTGGGCAGCTCTGGGTCCCCAGAGGAATTCATACTCGGGAGGGTCGGTGTGGGGGACTCGATTGTATTCCAAGTATTTCTGGCGAACAAACTCATCCTTGACAAGCTTCTTCACATCCCCGAAGGTGTTGTGCCTTTTCTCTGGATCGACCCGAAGCTTCCTGAGCACGTCCCAGACTAGGGACTCCTTGGCCGAGTTGCCCTTCATGAAGATGAGGCTGAGGATGACCATGAGGAGGCCCATCTTGGCCACGCCTTCGTCGTTGCGCATGCCGTCGCCCTCCAGGCGCTCCAGCTTGTTGATGAGGATGTAGGCATGGTGCTTTTGGTCTATCTCTTTCAGCTGCAGCCCGAACACCTCCTCCAGGGTCTGGCCCGCGCGCTCGATGATGGCCGAGGCCAGGTCTTTGTAGTCCTGCAGGATCGTCTTCACCATGTCCGCCCGGCGGATGGGCACTTTCTTCTGGTCCTTCACCAGCAGGAACTGCACCAGCTCGTTCACCTTCTGCTGGATCTGGGCTTCTGTGCGCTTGGCCGGCTTCTTCTGGGCCTGGGAGGACGACGAAGACGAGGAGGTAGAGGGCATCGGCGGGGTCGCTGAGGGCCCGGGCTCCTCACACCCCGCCTCCTCCATGACGTCATCGTCTATTTGCACGGGGCTCGCCTGGGCCAGGGCCTGCGCCAGGGCCTGGACGCGAGTCTGGCTGAAGCCGAGGCCGCCACCGCTGGTGCTGGGCCCGGCGCTCACATCGCGGCTGCCGCTGGGGCCGGGGCCGTCGCTGTCGCCGTCGCAGCTGCCGCCAGCGCGGGGAAGGCCTCGGCCTTTCTTTTTCTGCGACATGCCGATCCCCGCTCGGAACGAACCCCGGGGCCTTTAGAAGGCTACAGCAGGATCGCTCGGGGCGGCTGGTTCCCTCACGCAGACACACTACCCCTCAGAAAAGCCTCGGACTGACCGACCGACGCTGCTCAGCCCCTCTCAGTCGGACACTGACTGGCAGCGCGCCCACGCAAGGCCCGGGAACGTGCACGTCCTGGCGCTTTGCGTGAGGTGAGGAGGGGGCTCGAGGAAAAGATTCTGAGGCCAAGTGCAGTGGGGGCGGGGCGGCGCGGCGGCGGCGGCGGAAAAAAAAAAAGCAACAAAAACGAGAAAGAGGCTGGATGCGCGCCCCCTCGCTTCCCCCTCCCCCGCCCGGGCCAGAGTCCAAAGCGAGGCTTCCTCGCAGTGTCTCGCGGGAGTACCCGCTGCTTATTATTTTTTGGTTTGGTAATTTCCCCATGTGTTAAAAGACTGAAGCGTGATAAAGAGGAGCGCGGTGAAACCTCCCAGAGAGGAACGTTCTGGACGCACGCACCTGCGCGGGCTGCAGCGGGCCGGTGGCTGGGGACATGCTCAGTGTAAGGCCCTCAGCTTCCCCCTCCGGCTCCCAGGCCTGCCTCAGTTCCCTCATCTGTAAAGTGTGCGGATGGGATGAGCTCAGAGGCCCCTTTCAGCGCTATGATCCCATGAATGTGTAACTAGGACCTGAGTTCAAGTCCCGCTTTTTGTTAATAACTGTGATTTTGGTGCAACACTTAACCTCCCTGTGCCTCAGTTTCCTTATCTGGAAAATGAAGTTGGCGGAGAGAAGCTTTGAGGTCATACATCTGTGCTTCTGTAATCTTGTAACTGCCTGATTGTTTTCTTGGTGAGTCAGAGGATTTGGATTAAAATCCTTCGGAACTTTCACAGTGTGTTCCGTGTGTGATCTTGGTCGAGTCACTGCTGAACCTTCCTGGGTCTCTGTAAAACGAAAGGGTTGAACTAGAATGACTTTTGGGGTCTCTTCTAGTAGCTACTATATTCAAGGCACTGGGGATACACAGATTTTTAACTCAGTGCCTTCAGATTTTATGTAGAACTGCCTTTGTCTAGAGATAGCTCATCTATCCTTAATGCTGGTCAGCCATTAAACATTCATCAAGTGCAAATTATGGACCAGTCACTGTGCTAAGCACTGGGGATACAAAAAGAGGCCAAAGATAGCCCCTGCCCTCAAGGAGCTCGCCATCTAACGATACTATTGTGGTTTGAAAAATTTTTTTTTTTTTATGTTTAGGAACTTCACAAACATCAACATTTCCTAATGCAAAGAACAGGAAGAGAGGACTGTATAGGACACTGAATCTTACTTGAAATTTGTTTTTCAAAGTAGATAATACATTTAACACAGTACTTCCAACACTTCCCTGTTAGTCTGTGCCCTCTTGTGAAATGCCGCTTTCTTGTGTTTTTAAAGTGCTCTTTTATCTCCCTACCCCCATTCTCCTCCATAATTCTTTCCCTACTTATCCCCCAAGATACCATTGTGTTGAAGTAGGCTGCTGCAGTCTCATCTCCTCTTTTTTTCTTTTTCTTTTGGTCCTAAGGAAATCCCTCTCTTATAGAACTCCAACCCAAAGATGTTGGACTAAGTCCTTAACCTCTCTGGCCTTCACTTTACTTATTTGTAAAAGGAGGGGGTTAGACTAGAAAAGGAGTGGGGAATTTTAAGTGCAGACTTTTGACTGAATCCATATTTTCAATCTAAAGGCCTAATTTAAGATCTAGAAGGCCACATGTAGCCTTGAGGCAGATGGTTCCCCAGCCCTGGACTAGATGGTCTCAGAGGTCCCTTCCAACTCTAAAACTCCGGCTCCCATGTTGTCATAGAATGTTATATTACTGAAATCCTCGCAAGTACCTAATGAGTCTCATTTTCACCAACTTAATCTTAGTCCTTATAGAGGCCTCATCTTTAAAATGAGTGGTAATACCTGCCTTTGAATCGTGGCTCTGCTGCTTGCTTCTTCTCAGACCTTGGTTAATCCTTAACCTAACTGTGCCTTAGTTTCTTCATATGTAAAATTAGGTGATTGGACTAGGTGAACTCCAGTGTTGCATATAGCTCTAAATACTGTGACCTTAAGATGCTATGACCTCTTTATGTGATTAGGCTGTTTGTATGTGTATATATCCACATAATTCTGGATCTTTAATTCTTTACTTTGTTATAATATGTGGTAATAGTTCCTTGGCATATGATTTTTTTTTTGCTTTTTTGGAGGGCAATTGGGGTTAAGTAACTTGCCCAAGGTCACATGGCTAGATTGGGGTGTGTGTGTGCGCGCGCATGTTAAGTGTCTGAGGCTGGATCTGAACCCAGGTCCTCCTGACCCCAGGGCTGGCGCTCTACTCACAGTGCTACCTAGCCGCCCCCTGGCATATGATTTTTAAAAATTATTTAAAATGCCCCATCTACTCTTCCCCATGTCCTTCAGGAAACTAAAAATAAAGGTGACTTGCCCCAAGTCTGACATTACCCACTTACTATTCTTCATGACCTCGTTAAGAGAACCGCAGATTTAATATTTATTCATTGAGAAATAATAAAAAAGAAAAAATTAAAACATTGCTTAGAAAATTAATTAGATATAAAGCTCCAGTAAGATAAAGGCTCTGAAGTGAAAGTAAGATGGTACAGGAACTGTTTCCTATGGCATTAGACAGCTAAGCAACATTTGGACATTTTTGTGCTTTACAGAAGTGAAGGATTCCTGCTTGTCTCAGTGACATTGCAATAGATTTCTTTTCGCGTGAATTTATAGTGTGTACTTTTTAAGTTTTCGAGTACAGTTTAATTACCTGGGGTTATGAACTTGTTTTAAGAAATCTTTTGATAACTATATTTCAGCATAATCGTTTTTCCTTTATATTCCATGTGTTTTATTTTATGTATTTAGAGACGACTCAGACTGCCTTCACCAGACTGCCAAAGTGATCCATGACATTAAAAAGGGTTAAGAAGCCCTGTTTTAGAGGGAGGGAGCTTATTCAGTGGACAGAGTGCTGGATTTGGGGTCAGGAAGTCCTGAATTTTCATCCTACCTAGCTTTTTTATCCCTGAGCAAATTGCTTAAACTCTCTAAGACTCAGTTTCCTCATTTGTAAAATGGAGAGATTTGCCGGATTGTTGTGAGGATTACATGCAATACTGATTGTATCCCCAGTGTTTTGTAAACCTTTAAGTTCTCTTTAACTGTTGGTTATTATTATTATTAAGACTCGATTTCATCATAGAAAACAGTGGGGTAATGTACCTGGAGCAAGCCTTTCTGGAGGAATGATCTAAATAAATAAACAACAATAATTGTAATGACATTCTATACTTTTATAGGACCTTTCATCAGGGATCTCAAAGCACATTATTAACATTAACTCATTAATCCTTACAACACCCCTCTGAGGGACGATTAAATATTAAGTTGCAATGATTATTGCCATCATTATCCTTCAAATAATTCTAAGCTGTATTGTGGCTGAGTTGGTATACTTTGGGGGATTTTTTATAGGGACTTGGATCTTTCTGCCAATACTGCTAAACATGTTTTAATTTCTCTCCCTTTTCTTACTCCTCAATGAATAAATATTAAACCTGCTGTTCTCATAATATGGTCATCAGGAGCAATGAGTGAGTAATGTCAGACTTGGGGCAAATCACTTTTCTTTCCAGTTTCCTTGTTGGAAAGACTCCATATAGATCCAAGTCTCTGAAATTGAGCCCTGCTTTTATTTTAAAAATATGAGTGATGTTTATGACTTCAGCCCTTATCTCTTTAGGTAGGGGCTGGAGAAGTTTCACTCTACATGCAGCATCCTGTTTGTTCTGATACCATTTAAATGTGAACAGTGTCCTTAATACCAAAGCATCTTAGGCCTGAGTACAATTGGTTTCATCGTTTACATGTAGCTACACGTAAACTTTTGTGTTGTGGAATTATACAGGTACAGTCCTATCTATACATCTGTGGAGCTGACACCACCTCAGTACCCCTACTAAAGAAGAATTAGGTCACTCCATATATTAGGAAGAGTAATTACCAGTAAGGTAGGGAAACTCACAAAACCAAGGCCCGTTGATTTGACAAAGTAGAAGTTCAACTGTCCATAGAAATCTGATGGGATATGAAATTGTGCTCATGTATCTTGTTGTACTCATGTATGTTTAAGCATTATTTCTTTTTGTTTTTTAAAACTCAGTTTTATTTTTAGTTCCAAATTTTCTCCCTTTCTCTTACCCTTTCCTACCCATTGAGAAAGCAAGAAATATGAATATGGATATGAATAAACATGCAAAATAATTTTCTACATTAGCCATATTCAAAGAAAAGAGCTACCTATTTCTTTATATTAATCTTTTTTAGTATTACCATGATATACTTGACATTAGTAAATATTAACAAGGAGATACTCAAACCGAATATAGAGCAAACCTCCAATTAAAATCCTAAATTTGCATTACTTAGATTTTGATTAAATAAAAGAAAATCTTGCACATTTTAACAAAATAAAAATATGAAACAATTATTTGCTTTGTGTTCTATTCCAATTCTACGTCTGTAATTTTGAATTTCTGTTGCGTTTGAGTTTCTTTTTTTTAAATATTTTTTGTCAAGATATATACTGTATATATAGTCTTATCTTTTTGATTTTCTCTTCTATCACTTCAAGTTTTTCGATATTTTCTAGTCTTCATTTTTGTCACTTTTAACTGATTTATTTCATAACAACATACTGTAATTTATTGTCCATGTAACTTTTCTTTTTTTTTTTTTAGCTATTACAAATAAAAATACTGTAAACATTTTTTTGTGCAGATAGGTCCTTTTTTCCCCCTTTTATTTTAATGAATTTTGGGGAAAAAAGTTCTAGCAAGGGGATTGCATTGAGTCAGTGGGAATTATCACTTTTGTGTGACTTGTCTATTGCTCTTTTGCTTTCTAAAACAACTGTCCTACTCTGAAGTCTCAGCTACAATATAATATTTACTTTTTCTCTGTAGTCCTACTAACATCAACTTTGATTCTTTCTTTTAATATTTTTGCCAGTTTAAAGGTTCTGACATGATATCCTGAAGTTGTCTTTGATAATTAAAGAATTTAAGCATCTTTGTTTATGAATTTTTGATGCTCTCTTTCCAGTTTGTTTGCCCAGTCTTTCTCATTTAGATTGTGAATTCTTTTTGTATTCAATGTTCAGGATGTTTTGGTGCATAATGGATACACAGTAGTTGCCTTACTGTATATAGTGGAATAACTAATGTTTGTTGTGGTGAGAAGAGGGGTAGGGAGGGAAATGAGTAAATAACGTAACTGAGTAGTGGACAAAAGTATAGTATAGGATATACAAAAGTATAGGATAAAGTAGGTGAGAGAAAGAAGTTTTTAAAAAGTATCTTAGAATTCTAGGAAGGATTTTAGTTTCTGAAAAGTATAGGCTATTTTAATGATTATTAAAAGTAAGGATCCTGGGGCAGATACGTGGCGCAGTGAATAGAGTACCAGTCCTGAAGTCAGGAGGACTTGAGTTCAAATGGAGTCTCAGAGACTTAACACTTACTAGCTGTGTGACTATCGGCAAATCACTTACCCCCAACTGCCCTGCCTTCCCCCTCCAAAAAGCAAAACAAACAAAAAAACCAAAAAAAAAGGATCCTTCATCCAAATTCATTCTTTTATTCAATAAATACTATGTACAGGGCAATAAGCTAAGTGTTCTCAAGGATACAAAGGTGAAGAAAGATGATTATTAATTCCTTGTCTTCAAGGAGATTAATACAATATGTACAAAATGCCATGAGAATGGTACAAAGAACTATAGATGCTGACAGCAATAAGAGATCACTTGGGGTAGGGATGATCAGGGAAGGCTTCATGGAAGGGGTGATATTTAAATTTAATTTTGAAGGACAGAGAGGATTTGGATAGGCATAAATGGAAAGGAGGGCATTCCAACCATGGTGAGCATCACAAGCAAAAGAATATTTAAAGATGAACCTGGTCTCCTATTCCTATGTCTCTCTCTAGGCTAGGAGTTCTTAACTTTTTTCTCTCATGGACCCTTTTGGCAGTCTGGTAGAGCCTGTGGGTACTTTCTCAGAATAATCTTGTTAATGTATGTAAAATAAAATACAAAGGAAACCTACCATATTGAAATAAAAATATAATTTTCACATCCAAATTAATAGATCCCCTGAAATCTATCCACAAATCCCTTTAAGCATCTGTGGACCCCAGGTTACTAATTCTTGCTCTAGTCCCTGTAGCTGGGGCCATAATTATCATTTGTAGGTATAGGCATGAATATATCCATAACTGCATTAAAATAGCTTTGCTGCTTGTACTGCTTTGATTTTTGTATCCTAGTTATTAACTAGACATGTACCTTGTTCTTTGTAACCATGTTTCTGCCTAGCTCCTTGTTTCCCTAGTAACCAGATTTATATGTTTTTCCCCCATGGTACTCTGAATTTGAGATCTTATTGGTGACCCTGTTATGAATGATAGATGATAAAATTCAATGTATGGCTATGCAGGTGGGGACTGGGATGAAATGGAGATGAAGACCCTTGGAGTTGAGAAGCTCAAAAAGCTATAAGCATCATTAGTGAATGTTGTAGGAGGAGGAAGAGGATCACAGAAGACAAAATGAAAAACTATGGATCAAATGCTATGTTAAGGACAATGAAGGAGGTCAGTAAATGGGGATGACAGAGATATTTGTCATGTGTTTATTGAATGGAGTGGGATATTAGATGAGTTTATTAAAGTTCAGATAGATTTAACTTTGAGATTTGGAATGTTTGTACCAAATGGAGGTCAGAGAGTCCAATAGTCACTCCAAGAACATCACGCATATGTGAAAATGTCAGAAGAGTTTTCTGAGGCATCCAGAGGAGGTAAAGGTGGTAATTTTGCATAAAGGGAGATAAAGATAAGGAAGGAAATCAGAATTTATTAAGTGCCTACTCTATTGTGAGGCATTGTAACTGCTTTACAAATAATATCTCACTTAATCCTCAGAATAACCCTGTGAGGAGGGTGCTGTCATCCCCATTTTATAAATGAGGAGCCTGAGGCATATAGAGGTTAGGTGACTTGCTCAAGGTCACACAGCCATTAAAGTGTCTAAGGTTGGATTTGAACTCATTTTCCTGACTCTAGGCCCAGTGCTCTGTCCACTGTGCCATTTACCTGTCCCTTCTTTCTTTTTTTTTTTTTTAAGTTTAAAAAGTAGATTTTATTACTGCGGGACTGTACATGGCCAAATCAGACAGTGCTTTGGCACAGACATTGTGCCGGTTTTATAGAGGTTCCATAGCTAGGTTATGTAAGCTGAAATTACAGTGATGTAAACTGAAACTACCGTGATTGGTCAGTATACATTTGAATTTCCTGCCAGCAAGAAACTCTAGGCTAGGACTCCCACCCACAGATCAATCATGGGAAAGCAAGGGGTGGGGGGTTCTGCCTGTTTACAGATCAATTAAGGGAGAGGAAGGTGGAGTTCTCTGCTTTACAAATCAATGAAGGAAAGGGAAGGTTGAGTTGTCTGCTTTACAAATCAGTGAAGGGAAGGGCAAAGTGGAGTAGTGTCCAACATTCCTTGTAGAATTACTCTTCCTTGTAGGCATGTCAAACCTTTGACATGGCTGGGTTCACATCTAGGGGTCACATCTAGATTACCCCATTCTGTTCCTAAAGGATGGTGGGGGGGTCCCTGATAATTAACATTAATGGAGTTAACACTGGATTTGACAAATTGTAGAGAGCAATTAATGAGATAGGGTCCTACAATTAGGGCTATGATCAGAAGGAGGAGAAGCTAATACCAATACTAATACCAAGGCTGATATCAATTTAATGAGTTAGGGGGATGTTCCAAGGAAACAGGGACTGATACCCATTCTCAGAATTTTCCAGCTCCCTCTGTCCATTAGCAATATTCTGGCTTACCAACTTCAGACTCTCCCCCACCACTCCAGAGTTGTTTGCATAGAAGCAACAAGCCTCACCAAGGACTGCACACAGGCCACCCTGTTTAATAAGGTCAAGGCCTCTGTGTTTCTGAAGAACCACCTCTGCCAGAGAGTCCACCTGTCTTTCCAGGGCCTGCCCCTTATTTCTAATAAGAAAAGTAGAATGAATAAATGACAGAAAAAGGAGAGGAAGCTATATATAAGGATATAATTCTAATCTTAATAGAATTTACTAGGCATCTCCAGTCACTTACTGTCAATCTGGAATTGGATGTCCTGTAGACATCTTATGCTCATCCTGCTCAGAAAAGAATTTGTTCTCTTTCACATTAAGTCTTTCTCTTTTCTGAACTTCCTGATTACTGTTCAGGGCCCCACCATCCTCCTAGTCAGCCAGGCTTGCAGGCTGAGGTGTCATTGTTGACTTCTCATTCTCTCATTGCCTGTATCCAGTCTGCTGCCTAGGTCTGTTGATTTTACCTTTGCAACATCTCTCATATAAACTTACCTATTTTCCTCTAATACTGGTGCCATTCTCATGCAGACCCTCATCACTCATACCTGGTATATTGCAATAGCCTAGTGATGGGTCTTGCTGTCTCAACTCTTTTCCCACTCTAGGTCTTTTTTCATTTAGCTGTCAAAGTGGTCTCCTAAAGCACAGGTCTGACCCTAGCACTCTTTTATAAACTCCATTGTCTCCTTATTACCTCCAAGATCAAATGTAAAATTCTATGCCTTTTAAAGTCTTTCATAACCTGCCCCTTTCCCATTTCCTTTCCAAATCTTCTTACACTTTACTTCCTCCATGAATTCTATATTCCAGTGACACAGTTCTCTTTCCTGTTCCTTTAACCAGATACACCATCTCCTGACTTGAGACATATTCTCTGGTTGTCCCCCATGCATGGAATGCTTTCCTTTCTTGTCTCTGTCTCCTGGCTTCCCTGGGGTCTTCAGCTAGTTGAAGAACTACACCATCTTTTACTGGTAGCCTTTCCTAGAGACCCTCAATGCTATCCTTTCCCTCTGAAATTTCCTCTATTTTATCCTGTGCATATCTTGCTTGTAGGTAGCTGTTTGCTTGCTGTCTCCCTCATTAGAAGTGTGAGCTCCTAGAGACTAGGGACCATGTTTTTGCCTTTCTTTGTATCTCCAGTGCTTAGCATATAAATACTTACTGACTTGACCTGGAGAAAACCACGTTTTGAGGAGTGTAGTGGAAACGAGGAACAAAAAGAACATTCAGAAAAGGAAAAAAAAATAGTGAAGGGGCACATTGAATATTGGGGGATCTTGTAGGTAAATTTAGAAAGAGACAAAAATTAGAAAGGCAAACTGGACCTCAAAAATGTAATTAATGAATATATGACATTTGAAGACTATGAATAGAAAAGTGATGAAATAGTGATATGGGAAGGAAAAAAAAGACTAGTTGTTGGCATAGAATTGAATTTGATGGAGTAAACATTTTCTGTGTTAATTTTAAAACAAATATGGGGTAAAGGAGGATAGGACTGGAGGCAAGGGTGAGAACTCTTACCACACAGCTTCAATTTTCTCTTTGAAGAAATTGAAAAAATCTTGGGTAAAGATGGAAAAGTAGGGAGGTGTGTGAGGAAGCCATTAGGAGTCAAAAGTGAAGAAGAGTCAAAAGTGGGTTGTAGGCGGAGGGTTCAATCAGAGAGGATGGCAAAGTTCAAGAAAGAAATTCATTGAGGTTGAATAATTATAGCATATACAGTAAAAGATAAATATCTACTCTATATGTTACATCATTGTTAAATCTCAGGAATTTTAAATATAATTAACATTTAATAACTCTTAAGATTTAATAATATAGTTATTGCATGGGAATTGTCTACAAATTATTATAAACCTATTTATTTCGGTTTACCAAGCAAGTAATAAAGTGTATATTTAACTAAGGTGGTAAAATTTCAGCACTCTTAGTGTGTTATTATACAGTTCACACAAGTTAAATGATCATTAAATTCATCTAACGTGATGCCAACTAAAAGAAGTCTTACCACATATAACCTCTGCTTCAGAAGTCTGCTTCTGACATGGAAGACTGGGGGATGCTTTAGTGGGATTTTTTGCTTCTCTGGCTTATTGCTCTTCCCTGCAACTGAGATGCTAGAGTTCTAGTGTAACCCCTTCATTTTGCAAATGAGAAAGCCGGGGCTTGGAAGATGTGAAATCATGTGTCCAAGGTAAGATGTGCAGAACCAAGATTAGAACCTAGCTCTTGTAATCTCAAACCCAGCTCTCTTCCCAGGGAGCTATGCTGCCTCCCAATCTAGTGATTTTCTGTCTGAGATTATCTGTGTAGTAAGTGCCTTGTTTAAAAGGCTCAAAGAATGAACCGTTTTATTTTCTGGTCAGTTACATCAAATTAAAAAAAAACAACAACATATTATATCCCAGGGAGACAATGCCTACCAGGGATCCAACCCTCTCTAGAAACTTTTATAATTTAAACAATTTACAGCACACACCTCTTGTGGATCTTAAGTAAACATATCTGTTCTTCATAGTGTATTGGTCCTGCCTCTTATTGTGTCGTATCTTCCATATCACTCCTCAAGTCTATCAGACCATATTTCATATTCTCATGTGCATTTCTCAGCTGCTGGAGCCTTTCAGTATAGTTACCCTGTTGTCCTCACAGATCTTGACATGAGACCGGTGATGTTTTCCTTGTCTTTATACTGATTTTTTTAAACCAGTGAATAAAATTAATTGATGTTAAGCTTGAAGTGACAAGTTGGGTTGGGGTGTTTATTGAGATAGTTCTACTCTAAAAGTGTTTCTAATCTGCATAGACATGTTACTTACAAGCTGGTACTGGTCACATCACTATAGCACAGTAAAATGGGGCCTAGATTTGGAGCCAGAGATCTCAGTTTGAATCCTGACTCTGTCGCTTGTGATCTGTGTGACCCTAGGAGAGAAACATAGCCTCTCTGTGCTGTAAAATGAGGGAGCTGGACTAGGTCATCTCCAGGATTCTTTCCAGCTCTAAATCTATGATTCTGTTATCCTTTCTCACTGTTTTCTGATGACAGTGTTGAAGTTTGTCACCCAATAGATGGTGCTTTCCCTCAAAAGTTGGAGGATGCTCCCAGAGCACCACTCTGGGCAAGAGTTAAGAGAACCTGACGTGGAGTTTACTTCTGTAGCATCAACAAAGGACTCCAACCTTGGTTTCTTGTGTCAATTTTTTGTATCTTGGGAGTAAACCCAGCCTTTAGAAGCACTTAGGAGCTTTCTACTTTCCTACCATTTGGAACTTGGGCCCCATGTATTTTATCCTTGCCTGGCATGTTGTCCTGGGCTGGTCCATTCTGAAATAATTTTTACATTTCTTCAAGGAAAAGATAGTACCAGGAATAGCAGCAGTGGGAAGCAAATGAAGAGCCAGAGGTATTGATGCTAGGTGGTATGGCAGTGGAAGAATAAGGAATTCTTGGGTTTAGGCAAGAAATTCCTAGACCAAGTCAAGGAAAAGTTATAAATGAGCCAAATTCTTATGTTCCTAGATGGAAGCATGGTTAGGGGACAAAATAAGCCATGTTCTCAGAGAAGTCCCTAGGCAAGGGCATGAGCCAAAGAAATAATGATTAAGAGGTCTCTGAGACTAAACACAGTATTTAAGAGTTTAGAGGTTCAGTAATGAATGTCGTATTACAGCACTATTTTCAAAAATAGTGAAATTGGAAGGAGGAGTTGATTTTGTGAGAGAGATGACCATTTCCTCATTTGTAAAATGAGGGGATTGGAAGTTCCCTTCTGTCTACATAGTGGGTGGAAAGAACATTGCTTAAGCTACTGACTACCCAGAGAGATTGGGCACATAGCTTTGCTACCTTGCCCAGGCCTCTACTTTCTCATTCATAAAATTAGGGGGTTAAAGTTAGATGACCTCAAAGGTCCCTTCCAGCTGAAAATTTATGATACTATGAAAGCAATTTAACTTTTCTGTGGAGTTCATTATGAAATGGCTCTCCCAGGAGGCTTATCAAAAATAATAATTTAGCAAAGGTGAAATGTTTTCATTCACTCCCAGTTAGCAAAGGCCTACCAACTCAGAAGCTTGGAACATCTCTTTTTCATCACACATTTACACAGAAAAAAAAATTAGGGAAAAGTGGACGGTTTTCTTGGTGAAAATTGTTAGTACCTTGCCTTTAAGTAAGTCAAAGAGGTATCTTAGCAAAAATGCTGTATTTACATGACCATCAATTCTGTATATGCATTATCTCACCTATTTATTATTTCCAGTTACTAGCTAATCTGGGAACAAGCCTGGGGAGCTTGAAGAAAAGCTGAAGAGAAAATGGTCAAACTAGTTCGGTATCTTAATGTGGCTGAAGTTCCTTACTTTTAGTTAAAGCAAGAATAATATCAAGTTGGTAAAGTTGCCAGATATGGGCAGTACAGAAACAGGCTCGTTTGAGAATACTGTTCCATACTCATGGAGTCCACCATTTTTGGTGCTATTGTTTGTGTAGAAATAAGCAAACTGAGTAAAAAGAACCTGTATATCTGATGCAGATCGTCAGTTCCTCTGTCACTTTTCTCATAAGAAGCATCTGGTGGTACAATGAATAGAGTGCTGGGCCTGGAGTTGTGAAGTCCTGAATTCAAATGCAGGTTTAGACATTTAATAGCTTTGTAATCCTGGACAAATCCCTTAATCTTTGTTTGCCTCAATTTCCTGGACTGTAAAAGGGGAAAATACTAGCATTTACCTTCCAGGATTGTTGTGAGGATTAAATGAGATGATATTTGTAAATTGTTTATTAGCACTGTACCCGGCACATAGTAGGTGCTATCTAAATACTTATTTCTTTCCCTTCCTTCTTAGAGTTTCCTGGAGGCTCTAAAAGGTTAACCATGGTCACCCTGCTAGTGTGCATCACAGTTATGACTTTCCAAGTCTTCCAGACTTCAGGGCTTGCCAGGAGTTAATAGGCTTCATTAAATAGCTATAAAATGAACTTATTTTAAAACGAGCTAGGATTTACCGTTGAAAATACATCCTTCCACCCCCCCATACTTTTTTTTAATTATAGAAATAAAATATTACCTGAGACTTAAAATATCTAAATTATGGTTAAATGTGAATATAATTATAATACCGTGAATATGTAGAGCAGTTTATATTTTACAAAATGTTGTCTCAAACATCATGTTGTTTGATGATTGAGATTAATATCAGTATTGTGATTTATATCAGAGATGTGCTAGAGCCAGCTCTGACTCCTAAGAGCCAACTGTTAGATTTTCATTTTGAGCATTTATGTCTTGGAAACTGTCAAATACGTCACATCAGGGCTTGATTTATTATTTATTGGTTGTCTAGACAAAATGATGGAGAAAATGTTTATAATACAGATTAAACTTAAAAGCACCATGCATACATTTTTCCTCCCAGAAAAAAATGTTAAATATTTACAAGTATACTGCTGTTTAAGATCTACAAAGGGGGCACCCTTATTCCTCACCTTGCCATTGGGGTGATAGGTGGTGATTTGGAATCTTAAAATATAGGTAATTTTAAAAGTGTAATGTTGCCCATTTATGGAGCAGATATATTTTTCCCCCTTGTTTAAATTGTCCAGAGTAGTTTCATGCTATATGACAACTGACTTCTGGAGTCATTTAGCCTCAGGAATATATGTCTGCATTTAACCCTCTGAAAAATTCACCTGATTCATTTTGTAAAATTATCTATCAATTTCAACTTACTATAGATTTGTCCAAACAGTTTCAGTGTTGTGAATAAAATAACAAGGGAAAACAGCAAACTGAGGAGTAGAGGGAAAGACTGTCATTGTACCTTTTGTTCTTTCTTTTGCTGAAGGGTTTCTGGTACTCCTATTCCTCTTCCCCCTCTCCTGTAAGATCTGTAATAAGTACACAGGCATAAACCTTTATAACTGGTATTTGAGAGCTGCTCTAGTGAAAAAA
The DNA here is from genome assembly GCA_011680675.1 of Gymnobelideus leadbeateri. Lineage (NCBI taxonomy): Eukaryota > Metazoa > Chordata > Mammalia > Diprotodontia > Petauridae > Gymnobelideus > Gymnobelideus leadbeateri. The sequence goes on from WOXC01000763.1 coordinate 26,569, forward strand.
TCCATCACATCTATCATCCTGGTGATGAGCCTTTCTGAATTTAAACTGTTTCTTGAGCAACAGGCACCCAGGGCATCATTGTATCCCAATCATTCAACATTAAGTCATTCAGTCAATTTTTGTTAAGCACCTACTGTATTCCAGGCACTCTACTCAGTGTGGGGATACAAAGGAAGGCAAAAGACAGACCCTCCTCTCAAGGATCTCACAATCTAATGGGGGGAGACAACATGTAAATGGTCCAAAACCGTTTCAGATTTTGGAGTTTGTTCTTGAGAATAACATAAGCGACTATGTAAAAAAAAAAAACAACAACACAAAAACGCTATATGTAGATTAAGTTGTTCTTTAGGCCTTTTCAGCTTGGGATGTGCCAAGATATACTGAAGGGTATGACTTTTGTATTTAGCTTCCATGAAAATATACTTACTATAATGATACATATGAATGGAACTTAACTAAACTACTTGTATAAACGACACATATAATGTTCATTGGGGATTTATCACAAGCAGATCTTACTATGTATTTCTTCTTAACATTATCACCTACCGTGCTTCATTCACCAGCATCTCTATGTATTCTATGCCCTGAATGAAGTTACTTCTAGCACAGTAAGAAATGAAAAGGAAGGCATTTTAAATCCAAACAAATGATTATCGTCCTGGTCCTTGGGGAAAGGTATGAGGTAGAGGAGGTTTAAGTAGTGATTCTTATACTGGGGGAAAGGACCTAAACTAGGGGTGAGGAGCCTACAGCTTTGAGGCCACATGTGACCCTCTAGGTCCTCAAGTGTGACTCTTTGAATCCAAACTTCACAGAACAAATCCCCTTAATAAAAAGAATTGTTCTGTAAAACTTGGACTTAGTCAAAAGGCCATACCCAAGGACCTACCAGCCACATGTGGCCTCAAGGCTGCAGGTTCCCCACCCCTGACCTAAACTCTATGTAATATCCCCTAGTCCAAACTTCTTCAGTTTTATTATGATCTCTGAACCCTTTTTTTCCAGACCATGAACTGGAGTCTTAACCCTTATGTAGTCAGCCAACTTTGGGCCTTTACCCAATCTCTGCTCATCCTGTACCATTGTTGACTATAACCCGAGGTAATTGTCCCACTTGCACTTACCACCTACAGAAAACCCAAGAATTTGCATAGCTTACTTTGGTGCAGTTTTTCAAAGACGGTTCTGCTCCCTTACACGAACATGGACATTGGAACAGTGACTGTACATGAATAAATTATTCTACTGAGACAGCATTTTCTGAACAAAAAACATGAAATTCGTTGACTGCTTCTACAACCCAGAGAAAGTTAGAATGGGGATGCAGTAGTATTGGGATAAGTTGTTGGGAATATCTGAAGCATTTTTGGAAGTCACATGAATTCTTTGAGGCCACCTTTGGCTATATTCTCTTGTTTTCCTCTTTATTGACTTCAGATTGGTGAACCAATGTTGGGTGTTCTCAGTAGCTTTCTTTCCTGTCTTGGCATATCTATTGTAGTTTTCAGTTTATTAATGCTGCTTAGTTCATTAAGTGCTGGATTCAGGTCAGTGACTCTGAAGCAATTTTAAGCTATGAAATTGTTTAAATATTTAGTCTTTTCATTATGAAACTAGTGCTGCTGATCCACTGTGGATTCTGAGCCATGTTTAACTGGCACCGAATCATGCCCATGTTTTTTCACCTCATTTGTCCCCTTCTAACCAAAAGACACACCGTTTCAAAATGGCTGCCTACAATGAAGGATTCAGTCTCTGGGCACAAAGGTTTTGGGGTTTTGTTTTGTTTTTCCTCTCTTTTTTATTTTCTAGTTTACATCATTCATTTCTGCAAGATTTTGAGTTACAAATTTTCTCCCCATTTTCGCTACCCACCTCCCCAAAACAGTGATCCCACTTAATATCCCCTCCCCTAATCTGCTCTCTCCCATATCTTCCCCCTACTCCCCTCTGACTTTTCCAGTAGGGCATGGTGGATCTCTGTGCCCCAGTGCCTGTATATCTTATTTCCCAGTTACATGTAAAATAATAATAATAATTTTTGTTTTGTTTTTTAATCAGGGTGGTGCTAAATGGGTCAATATAATTAACCTGATATCTTACCCTACAGGGAAATAGGGGAATAGGAGATAGGAGGGGGAATGATAGAAGGGAAGGCAGATTGGGGGAGAGGGTAGTTAGAAGCAAACATTTTTGAAAAGGGATAGGGTCAAAGGAGAAAATGAAATAAGTGGGGGGTGGGATAGGATGGAGGGAAATATAGTTGGTCTTTCACAATATGACAACTATGGAAATGATTTGGGTAACTGCACATGTACAACCTATATTGAATTGCTTGTCTTCCTAGTGAGGGCAGGTGAGGAGGGAGGAAGGGAAAAAATCTGGAACTCAAAGTTTTAAAAACAAATGTTTAAAAAATGTTTTTTACATGCAACTGGGAAATAAGATGTACAGTCACTGGGGTATAGAGGTCCATCTTGTCCTGCTAGAAAGTTAGAAGGGTGATGGGGGAGGATATAGGGGAGAGTGGATTGGGGGAAGGGGTATTCAGTGGACTTGCTGTTTTGGAGTGGGGGTAGGGGAAAGATGGGGAGAAAAAATTGTAACTCAAAATCTTATGGAAATGAACATTGAAAACTTAAATAAATTAAATTACATATATATATATGTGTATATATATATATATATATATATATATATATATATATATATATATAATTAACCTGATCTGGCATGATTGCTTTCCTTTTTGTTAGGGAGAAACTTTTGCACTCTGATTTGGGGTTTAGTCACAATTATTGTTCCTAGTGGTATAGTACCACAGGAGATTCTTACAAGGTAAGTAAGAATTGAAAAGGAATTTGGTGGAGAAAAAGTTGACATATAGGATGAAGATAGCTGTCTGAACTTGACAACTATAGAAAAGGAGCAATGGAGATGAAGGGGAGAATAGAGGAGTCCTAAGGAATAGGACCAACATCATACTAAAAAGAGGCTCCTAAGAAGCAATAAGGATGTGGAATGAAATTAAGAGAGGCAGGTTTGGAATCCTACTAAAGAGCTTTGAAGGTGAGGACAAGGTTTTTGAATGGGACAAGGTAGTTAGAGAGAAAGTCAAAGGACGGATTAGAAAAATGGGTTATATATTTGGGAGAGGGAGGGAGAGACAGGAGTTAATCTTAGTGCTTGGGTGTCCTTGACTGTGAAAAGGTGAAAAGAGAAACCAGTGGCAAGATTATGATTACCGAGGATTACTGCTGGGTTTGTATGCTGTTTGGTAGCACAGAGAGGAGGGAGATTTAGAAAGCTGAACCAGAGGAGAAAATACGAAGAGAATACAGAGGAGAAAATATGCACTTCATCTTAGTTCTTTTAGTGGGAAGGTTTGCAATGGGAAGTCATTTATAAGTTTTGAAAAATTCTACATACTGAGGGATTGTCAGACACAAATACCATTTCCAGCAAGGATTTGTGGCATTGCTGTAGGTAAGTTGCGTGGAGATGTTTACCTGAATGTTCAAAGCAATGGAAGTTTGAATCTTGCACAATACAATTAAAATGTGTATTTTAGTGATAACTGAATCAGAAACAAATACAAAGAGAAAAATGAGAAAAGAGGGAGAGGAAGTTTTGGACTGTAGACATGCTGTGAATTAATTTGCTAGGTAATAACTATGATGCTGACATAGATACTCTTTTTATGGTTAGCTAGATTTTTTTTTTTTTTGGAGTGGCATATCCATCATCTAATTCTGAATTGATATGAAGATCTTTGACACAATTAAAAAAAATAAGTGATCTATGATAGGACATAAATGGTATTCCCGCATACATGATCCAAAGGAAATAATTTATGTTGAGGGATGCCTAGGGAGAATCGTTTGGTGGGGACTAAGTTTTGATAGCTCAATTCTGACAGGCAACCTCCTTATGGTGCTTTCTGGGGATTAGCAATTGATCTTTCTAGAATGCAGCTTTCTAAATCTCTCTTGCTTTCCTCATTTTATGCTTTTTTTTTCTCTTTTAAACTTCTTCTTTAACTGAAAAGCTTCCTGTTTCTAGCAATAGACCTACCAGTCTTCAGGGGAATGTCTCTTTTGACAAACCTGAAATTCAGTGGGATCAGAAGAACCAGATTTAGAGGTCAGTACTCACTGATATTCTTAATACATTTTTTTCTTTGAAACAAGCTGATCACACAACCTGGGTGTTTAGCTCCTGGACATTGTTTGGGGACTAGACTCCTTAAGGATTCAAGGAACAACTATGGGAATCAGTTCCTTCCTGAAAACAGCCTTCCTCTGTAACCTAGATCAGATAATCAAATCAACCTTTTTGCATTCTCTTGCCACCTGTAAGAGAAGGTTATAATAGTATGGACTTTGTGAGGTGCTGGGAAGATTATTGAAGTCTATATAAAGTTCTTTGAAGTTTACAAAGTGCTTACTCTTATTATATGAAGGAAGTATACTTCTCTGTCATGTTGCTTTGATAGCTATAAAACACTGCATTCTGGGATTTGTAGTTTTTATTTATCTTTATTTATTTATTTATTTGTTTGTTTGTTTGTTTGTTTGTTTGTTTTTATCAATAAATTAACCCATTTATTGTTAGACTATGGGCTACAGATATTTGATAAGATTTTGCTGATCTTTCAATTCCTTCAGTCTTCTGATGGCAGATTTGACTGTGACTGCAGAGGTGGCATTGTAGGTCCATGTACCACCAGCTACTGTTTTCATACAGTATCCACAGTGCCAGATACCCACAGCCTGTCTCTTCATTTTGGTCTTGCCACAGAAGGAGCAGGTATACTTGGCATGCTGACTAATTTCAATTTTCTTCACCATTTTTCTGAGGGATGCACCATAACATGTTCCGTATTTACCAACAATTCCGACCTTCTTGGTATGTTTAGCCATGTTAGCGGCGCTGGGGCTGGGGCTTGGAGAAGCAGGATTTGTAGTTTTTAGAAACTGAATTTTTATATTATGTATATTTTAGCAGCCCTCTGGCTTCTGGCAGGCTGTCATTTCCATCTTCAGCTGGGCAGATTCAAAGAACCTCTGTTTAACAAAGGTCAATCAAATGGACCTTTTGAGGATTTGTAAAAAATGTCCCAGCCTTGTAGCAAGCACATACACCCTCCTGTGTTCAAGCTGGACATTTTCTAACTTCCATGGCTTTGCTCATTATAATTCCTTTTACCTCTTGAAATCCTATACATCATTTCTCAGCTCAGATACCCTGTCTTCCACTAGATGAACACCAGTGGCTCACTGTCATCTCCAGGATCAAATATAAAATCCTCTGTTTGGTGTTCAAAACCCTTCATAACCTGGGCCCCTATTGCTCCTGCTGGGCTTATACCTTAATATCACATACTCTTTGATCCAGAGACTTTGGTTCCCTGGCTGTTCCTTCACATGACAAGGAACCCTTCTTCATCTCCTGATCCCCCCAACCCCCACCTCCCACCCTCAAGCCCACATGCATGCACGCTCTCTCTCCTCTCTCTCTTTCTCTGTCTCTTTGTGTCTCTGTCTCTGTCTCTCTGTCTCTCTCGCTTTCTCTGTGCCTGGAATTCTCTACTCTGCACCAGTAGCTAAAATTCCATCTTAATCTTCGTATATTCTCCCTGTTGGCTGGGGTGGGGCCATGGCAGTGGAGAGGAGGGAATATACATTTATTTGTGCATGCTGTGTGCCAGCCATGGTGCTCAGCTTTTTCTTAAACAAATATCTCATTTGATCTTCACAACCACCCAGTGCTATTTTATAATATAATCTCCATTTTACAGTTGAGGGAGCTGAGGCAAACAGAGGTTATGTCACCTGCCCAAGGTCACATAGGCAGTAAGTATTTGAAGCTGGATTTGAACACTGGTCTTCCTGACTCTAGACCCAGCCCTCTCTTCACTTACATTCAACCACCTCTGTTGATTATCTACAGTATATCACATCTGCATCTTGTTTGTGCCTAGTTTGCCCATTGTCTTCTCATTAGACCATGAGCTTTTTGAGACCAGAGGCTGTTTTTCACCTTTTGTTCTTTTGGTATCCCCAGTGCTTTGCACGGTGCCTGGCACATAGTAGGTGCTTACTAAGCACTTCCTGTTGACTTCCTGACTGCTGCTCAGGTCCTCTGGCCAGAAGTGACCTTCCTTTCCAAAATTCTGGTAGCACTTTCTTTTCCTGTATTAAAAAAAAAAATCATTTTATTTTCTATCAGTTCTTTGTGTACATTTTTACCTCCTCTACTAGATTTTAAGATCCTTGAGTGGAAATCTTACATCTTATTCTTCTTTTCATTCCATTTAAAGTACAAAGATTGAATGAATGAATCCTCTAAGGAAAAAGGTTGTCCAATTTTTTTTTTTTGTTTTTTCTTTGTTTGTTTTTTAAAATTGCAGTTTTAGACCTGGAAGGGGCCTTAGATCTAGTTCAGTGCCCTCAGGACATCTCCACTTTGCTGTCCTACCAGCAGGTCCAAACTGAGCTCTTTATATTTCCCTCTAAATCTGTGCCTCCTTTTGATGCCACCATTTCCCCAGGCTCACATATTCTTGACCTTGAGTTTTTCTTTGACTCTTCTCTTACCCTCAGCTGTTATATCTGATTAGTCACCATGTCTTGTGGATGCCATCACTTGAACATCTCTTGAATCCATGCCCTACTCTCTATTCCTGCTACCACCACCCTGGTATAGCTCCTTGTGCCTCTCATTAGCCCATATTGGCACCTCATTTTGTCTATGTACCCTTTATGCTTCCCCCACTGCCATAGAGATGACCTTCAACTTCAGACCTTACTAGAACTTTGCTTTTTCAGCTGTATATTGATTTTTTTTGGCATATAATATTATATGTCATAGCTATCTGTACAAGTCAACTTTTACCTCTAATTGACTATATGCTCTTTGAAGGTATCTAACATTTGTCTTTCCCCTAGCCTTTAGCAAGGTAGATACTTAGTAATTGTTTGATGTATTAGATTTATTGATGTGAGGAAACTGGGCATAGAAACAAGATAACATTTTTGTAGGGAAAGAAGTCCTGTATGTTGCTTCCAAGTGGGATCCAGATCCATCCTGTTCCCTGTTTTTCTACTCTGGGTTCAAAAAAGTTTTATAGGCATATGGTGTCCTGATTGGCTCTTATTTTCCACTCTGATCTTAGCTATTTTTTCCTCTTTAGATTGTTTGTCTACATGATTTTGAGAGGATATTAAAGCAAACATTTGAGAGTAATTTGAAAGTACTTACTGATCATAGGGCCAGTCTGAATAACAGAACTTTTATCTGCAGGGGCCAGAGTTCTAAAAGTTAACAAATCCAGTTGACTATAGTCAGAGTTCTCCTAATTTTCATGATAAATTTGTGTTTATTAGTTTTTTGTTTGTTTGTTTTTTGCTATTCTGGGGCCAAAGTAAATTTTCTCAACTTAATTCTTCATCTAGTTCACACTTTAACCTTTTTGCAAAATCTGGAGACTTTTACTTTTTCCTAATGATTTTAGCATTATTTGATGTTAAACTCAATCCTAGGGAAAGTTAAAATTTCTTCTGTATGAATTACCCATTTTCGGTTTATGATTCACTCTTTCACAAAAAACTTTATTTCTATTATATATGAGGAATTTTTTGAAGCAGAAATGGATCTTAAAAATGATCTAGTCCAAAGTCCCATAATTAGTGGTTGGTTATAAACTGATTTTCAGGCCTCTGTTCTTTCTCTTCCATGATAATGCTTTTCTTTTACGAAAGGACTTTATGTGATTTTCAAACAATGGTTCAGTAACCTGAGGTAGGTAGGCCTCCATTTTTCTCTTTTAGGAGGACTTAACATTCTTACAGTAAGTGAGTCATTTCATATTTCTGGTTATGCCTTACATATTGCTTGTCTTGAATTAGTCGGTAGCTCTTATGGCTTTCTCCTTTCCAAGAACAGGAACCTCACATTTTGTCTTTTCCTCACATACATAATGATATGGCTAAGTGTGAGAGGCATGTTGATTAAAATATCCAGCTTTCTCCTTCTAGGCATCTATTATTTTGATAGTTTAAAAAATGCATAAGGCTTGAAATAGATCAGTGGGCACAAACATGTTGTTGGCTTAAATTATTTGGAGAGGAATCTCAGTTTGTCCTTTCATGATGCTCTGTTCTTCAAGCTCCAGGGAAAAAGAGCACTTCTTCAATACTAATTGTTGGTTCTATTCATTGGACATGTATCATGACTTTTCTTTTCATTTTTCTCTTCATACTTATCTCTTACTTTCCCAATTGTTTTGTGAACTTCAGGACAAGACAATTTCTTTTACTTCCTTTTGTGTCCTTTAAGAGACTTATCACAGTAACCTACATACATAGAAAGTAACTTAGTAAATGTTGTCTGTGATAACAACTTATGTGTGTTGTCAGGCCCAGTCGGGCTACTTAAAACTCCCTTCAAGGGTCCAACAAATGTTTACCTTAGACTCCTTTGTGTAGAGCCATAACTAAGGTAGGTGTTGCTCCAGGGTACCGATAGTGAGGGGGTAATAACATCATATCCAGTCTTTCAGCAACAGAAATAAATAAGTTTAGCATCCAATTAGCAAGAAAAATTACTTAAATTAGCAAGACCTAGGAGTTTTGTCAGCCTGGTCAGTGTATCCCAGGTGAGCTTCTACATTTTTGTTGTTTAGTCATTTTCAGCCATGTCTGACTCTTCATGGGTTTTCTCAGCAAAGTTATTGGAGTGGATTGCCATTTCCTTCTTCAGCTCATTTTACAGATGAGGAAACTGAGGCAAATAGGGTTAAGTGAATTGCTCAGGGTCATAGAGCTAGTAAGAATCTGAGACCAGACTTGAACTCAGGAAGATGAATCTTCCTGACTCCAGGCCCAACACTCTATCTGCTGTGCCACCTACCTCCCCCTGCTTCTACCTAGTCTGATCCAAATATCCAGTCCTGGTGGTGGCTTCTTCAGGAGCTGTGCCCTTTCTCTTCATTCATGTTTTATGCCATCTTCCTTGCACTCTGCCTATGTGTTTACCTAAAAATGGTTTAAACCAAACATCTTTATAGAAAACAGAATCTCTCTTCCCTTCCTCTCCATGTTCTATTACTCACCAGAGAGATGTACATGCCAAAATCATAAAAAAGGGAGTAGAACTCAGGTGATACAATCTCCAGACAGAAATAACAGTACTTTGAAAATAAAATTCCAAGCCTGCCAATGCACAAGTTTAAAGGTTTCTATTTATTCTGTAATTCAGTAGGGAAGAAAAAAAACAACCACTGAGGACCATGGAGAGCAGGTGCTACAATATCTTATGAGGTAGATTTTGATTGCCTCTGAGCCTAAGAAAATGCATTCATCAAGAACAAAGAAAATCCTAAGTCACTGACCTCAGGGAAACCCAATGCCTTGTATTTTAAATGGGTACTACCTATCATTGCTAAGGCAAATTAGGTGAATGATTGAATGAATTAAAAAAAATTAATCTCTTATTGAGTATAATCCTCTGCCAAATGCTAGGGATACATAGAGAAAATCAAGATAGTCTCTGCTTGATGCCACTAGGTAAACACAAGGATGTCACATTCTAACAGGGATAGAACACATATAGTAGAGTTCAGCCTCACAAATAATGTGGCATTTATTACCAGAGACTAAAGAGAGACAAAAAAAAATTAAATTAGAAGTAAGAAATAGCATAACCTGATGCAATAGAAATGCCTCTCTTTGAATTTCAGATGTATTTAAATATTGATATCTGAGTTGTCTTTCAGATATATCCCCATTAGGTGAGTGTGACTCTTTTCCCAGTTGAAAGAATTAGGGATGTGCATGGAATAAGAGGTAGAAATAGAGGATACCTCCTGGATAAACTACCAACTCCTCTGGTATTTAAAGGCCTTGATCATTTGGCTCTGACCTGTCTTTCCAGGATGAGCTCACTCCTGCTCAAGTATTTTATGTTCTAGACTAACTGGCCTACTTGTGGTTCCCTGTATCCAGCATTCCATCTCCTGATCTTGTTCCTCTAATGTGTTTCCTCTTCACTTCTATCTCCTAGACTCTTTAGCTCCCTTCACAGTTCATTTACCTCAGGTACTGTCTCTCACAGAATCTCTTCAGCTATTAATATTCTTCTTCCTCCTCAAAGTTAACTTGTATTTACTCTCTATATTTGTATGTGCTTAAGCAAGATGGTGGGGAACTGTTTATCAAGAGTTTTTTATTCTGTTCAGGGGCTTCTGACTGGTGAAATACCAGTCACTTTGTTGATATGAGCTTTTGTTTGGAGGCATTTGAGATGGACCTCTTCTTAAAGAGTGTGGACAGTACTCACAGGTGCCTTGCTAAGAGGATACTGAAGGCTACTGATTGGGTTTCAGAGACTGGGATTGTCTCCCAGATAATAGACTAGCTAGAATTCAGGAAGATAGTCTTATTATAGGAGATACCATTTGTGTTGACCTATAAAGGGCAGCACAACCATGTCTCAACCCTTTTCCCATTTTGCTCATTTTGACTTTTGTCCTATTCAGGAGACAGTCCACACAGCAGAGTTGGAGGAAGAGTGAGGGGAGTTCTGTGCCCACTTCTAGTTTCTCCCTTCAAGAACTGGAAATGGCTGCCTTGGGGCAAGAATACATAGGATTTCAAAGTATGAACAGTTCTTGAGACTTGACTTCTCCAGCCCAAGATGTGGCAGCAGCTGGGGCATTGGTAGTATTTCTTAAATTTTATTTATTTACTTTTAGTTTACAACATTCAGTTCCATGATCCCTTGAGTTTCAAATTTTCTCCCCCCTTTCCATCTCCTCTTGCCACCCCTCCAAGCTCTCCCCATGGTGGCCTGGATCTACAAATACCTTCACATTAAATGTTAGTCAGGTTGTAAAGAAGGATTATAACCAATGGAGTGAACGATGAAAAAGAGGAAACAAAATAAAACAAGAAAAAGAGAGAGAGCAAATAGCTTGCTTCAATCTGCATTCAGACTCTGTAGTTCTTTCTCTGGATTCAGATATCTCTTTCCATCATGAGTCTTTTGGAGTTGTCTTATAACCTTGCATTGCTGAGAGGAGTCCAGTCTATCAAAGTTGGTCGTCACACATATGATGTGTCTGTAATTGTGTACAAATTTCTCCTGGATCTGCTCTTCTCACTCAACATCAGTTTGTAATAAGCCTCTCCAGGTAAATATGAAGTCCATCTGCTCCTCATTTCTTATAGCATAATAGTATTCCATTACATTCATATGCTACAACTTGTTCAGTTATTCCCCCCAATTGATGGGAATCCCCTTGATTTCCAGTTCCTTGATTGGTAGTAACCTTTTTTTTTTTTTTAAAGCAGTTGGGGTTAAATAACTTGCTCAAGGTTGTACAGCCAGTCGTTATTTATGTGTGGGTGCTCATTTTTTGAGGCCGGGACCAATCCTGGGTCCTCCCGACTCTGGGGCCAGCGCTCTTATTCACTGTGCCACCTAGCTGCCCCTGTTGGTAGTATTCTTGAAGAAGAATATGATAGAAGCAGATATGCTCACTCATGTGACTTGAGTGGGTAGTTCATATATCATATTTGTGAACCCCAACCACTTCTGGAAGTGGGAGTTTGGGGGGTCTTAGGTAATGTGATCCTGGAATCAAAGCTTCTATCCAAGGCAAATTTCTTGGGTAGCACTAATCTTTGAAGTTGCCTTGTAGATGATATCACAGTTAAGAGTTCATAAATTAGAGAGATCAGGCATTAGACCTTTTGGAGAAAGAAGATTGCTCACATGGCCCCAAGTAGCTGAAGGAGTAAAGCATGGGGTGGGGATGATAACATAAGTGAAATGGATTTTGCCATCTTCCATTAGCACTGTAAGTTGTTTGTACAATGTAGGTCCAATTGGGGTAGCCCCCAAATGTCTTTTGCTTTTGGGATAATTTAAACCATAGAGTAGTGCTGAATCTGGCAGTGACTGTATAGAGCTCTTTGAGGGAGAGGGATTCATCAGAATGTCAAAAGAGTTGCATTAATGGCAGTACTAAGTTTAGTTCCTTCACAGAGGAGCTTATGGACTATTTGAGTGTGTCTGTATGCGTGTGTATGTGTGTCTGTGTGTGTGTAATAATTTCTGTCTCATACCCAGTATCCATGTTGTTGTCTTGAATATTATATGGGAGTTCAGGACCCTGTTACCTACATTTGGGAGACTTGAGATTGAACATCCTTGGAGCTGGAGTAGTAACTAAAATCCACAGAAACTTACTCCTATTGTTTCTAGTTTTATCCTCTGGAGCCAAGCAGAAAAAGCCTCATTTCTCTTCCATATGACAAAGTTGTCAAACACTTGAAGACCAGTATCCAATATCCCTTAGGACTTCTCTCCTTCAGGATTCACATTTTTTAACCATCTTTCATAGGCCTGAGGAAGTCCACAATAAATAAGCATATTAAGCAACCTGTTATATACCAGCCATTTACTAAGTGCTGGGGCTACAAAGAAAAGGCCACACTGTGTTGTAGAGAAATGGAGAAAGCTTATCACCAGAAAGTCATCAGATGATCAACTTTCTTGGCCTTAACAACTCATGAAGACTAAAATATGGAGGGATTGCTATTTACCTGCATCAAAATAATACCCACACCAAAAAAATTAGGGATCTTTTTCTTCCAACATAACTGGCTCTCCTGTGACCACAGATCAGAAGGTAGAGCAATTTATATAAGGGGTAAGAAGGCAGTAGCTACCAGCCATAATACTAATAAAACCATTAGTACTGGTAATTTTAACTGACATTTATATAGTTCTTTAAGTTTTGCAAAGCACTTAATATAAATTATTTCATTTGATACTAACAACCTTGTAAGGTTAGTGATATTATTTCTGCTTTAAAGATGAGAAAACTGAGACTCAGATTGAGTGATGTGTCCATGGTTGTACAGCTAGAAAATGCAAGGCAGGACTTAAGTCTAGGCCTCCTCTAATAGGGAAGCTAGTATTTTTTCTATCATGCCACAGTGCTCTGTCTATACTCTGAGGCTGTTTAAAGGTGGCAAATAATACTGAGGACATATGTAACCTTTGGAATGGTATTTAGACCAACCCACATACCTTTGGTGATTTAGCTGTTATGTTTAGGAATCAGAGAAAAGAGTTGGGTGGCACCTCTGTGGCAAAGTAATGCCATTCTTAGGAGTGTGGTTTACCTGAGTGGCTCTCCCTGTGTATTTCTGTTTGTATTTTCTAGTCTTGTGAGTGCCCTTGGGGAAAAAAAAATCATACTTTAGGTTATGTTATAACTGTTTGATATTTTAAACATAAAATGTACCAAAGGTCTAGTCTATATGCATCTGTGTCCAGCTGTGTCTTTAAAAACACCTTCTGATTAATAAAAGACCAAAAATAAATAAATAAATAAATAAACATCAAAACAAAACAAAACAACAACAACAAAAAAAGAAAACACCTTCTGTGTCCTTTTCTTTTAAATATGCCTTGTCAGAGGTTGTAGGATCCTGCAATTAATTGTTAAGGGACCCTCATGTGTGGCAAGATCATATGCAAATTTTCTGGTCTTTGTGCAGGTATTTGCACATATGAATGTGTATTTATATATATATGTGTATATATATATATATATATATGCCTTTACCTACATCTATATCTATAAATGTCTCCATATCTATATCTCTTTTATAATACTAATTTCATATTTATGTATGTTTATGTATATGTGTATATATACACACATTGCATGCATATGTGTTATGTGTATGTATGTTGTATGTATAGTGTGTATTTATTTCTTGGCCTTTTTCCATCTAAGTTACAAATATTAGCATATCTAAGAAGCCAGTTCTGTGCTCACATGAACAAGGTAGTTTAGTGGAAAGAATTCTTAGTTTGGAATGAAAGGAACTAGGTTCGAGGCTAGTCTGCTTTTTTTTTTATCATTTTCACAGTCTTGGTCAAGTTAGTTCATTTATCCAGACCTCAGGCTCATTTGTAAAGTAAAGAGATTGTCAAAATTAGTTCTATAAAACTCAAATAGAAATAGGGGCCACTAAGCCTAGTTCTAAGATGTAATGATATCTATGTTTTGTTGTATTTTAATTTATTTTGTTAAATATTTTCCAATTACGTTTTAATATGGCTGTCTGCGCTTGGGAGTAGGTCCACAGGGTGTGTCTTTGACATCTCTGGTGCAGACAGGATCTTAGTTTACTTCTGGTTCTATACCTATAAGCATATGACATTTTTGGTTGATTACTATAGTAAAGACAGGTTGCAATCCAAGTCACAATACATTGGACAGGTGGAGTATTTTTTTCATAAGTGTGTATATAAGTTCTGCCTGGAAGCAGATAGTTTCATAGAGATTGACTGAGATCCTGCACTAAGCTGACTTTCCATACACTTAACTGGTATCCTAGGTAATGATGGAGTAGCATGGAATGTGATGAATGGCATTGAAAAGATGGACCAACACTTTTTTTTTTTTTTTGCTTTGATGAATTTGCTGTAGTTGGAAAGTGAGGAATTACAGACCTTCCATGGTATCATCTTTTTTTTTTTTTTTGACTGAAAAGGAATGTTCATAGTTCACATGAAACTCCTTTTTGTAAGCTGCAGTGCCTATATCCTAATTTGTTGCCTTATTGAAAAAAAAAGAAAAAAGGAACTCTTGATGAAAAGACCAGCTCCTGGTTCTCCCTAGGATAATTGTAATATTTTGGCTCAATTCGGTAGGGGAATTTAAAATTTCTTTCCTTTTCAATGCTAATGCAGAGATTCTGTGCTTTTGTTCTACTAGACTTTATTTTTCAAGCAGATGCTTTTAGGGGTATGTGAGATGATCCTGTCCTATAATTAGGAAAGGAATGTGTTAGATTTGTAAAAGATGTTCCATAAATGTGTGCCATCATTATTACATTAACAACCAAATATAAAATTCTCACTGGATACTTTGGCATTTTAAAATATTAGGTCTTTTAACCATATAGCTATAGGCTTAATTTGGCATAATTGGTCGAGGCAGAGGAAAAATGGGTTAAAATAATTGTTAAATAGGAAAAGTAAACCTCTACCAAAAAGTTTCATTAAAAAAAAAATCTAATCAACCTAGTCCATCTTGGCAGATAAACATTCTGATGAAGTGTGAAGCTCAGGCAAACCTATAATTAATCCTGAATACAATGGTTTGATAAAGGCAGAGAAAACTTAGTGAGTTTGCTTACATTTCCCTACTAGGAGCTTTCCATCAAAAATCTTTTATCTGGCTTTGCAAATGCCACTTTGACATTATTTCCACAGAATAAATCAAATGCTTCAGCTACACATTGCCCTTGTTGGAGGAAAAAAGATGTTTTAGCTTCAGAAAAGACTTTTTGTTGTTGTTGTTGTCATTGCAGGCTCACTGACTCACAAAGCTCAGTGAATTATTTTAAAGGAGGAAAAAAAGGGAAGAAAAAGAAAAAAAAAACAGTGAGCTTGAGATTGTAGCA
This sequence comes from Gymnobelideus leadbeateri, assembly GCA_011680675.1. Classification (NCBI taxonomy): domain Eukaryota; kingdom Metazoa; phylum Chordata; class Mammalia; order Diprotodontia; family Petauridae; genus Gymnobelideus; species Gymnobelideus leadbeateri. The sequence continues at coordinate 42,069 of WOXC01000763.1, forward strand.
AGCTTTACAAATTGGCACAGCCTTATCAACAGCATTTCATGGTTTTCTGGAACTCTTTCAAAGGAGACTTCCCTTTGTATGGGAGGGCTTAAGCTTTATAATATTTAGAGCTGTATTTTAAAGTTTATGAAAATTGCTTTTTAGTTTCCAAGTCTCTTAAAGCATTGATACTGATGTTTACTTCTCATAAATTTTCCCTTTGGAAACATGACGTGCTGTGATTTTTAGCTCTACATGTATTTATCCTCTTCCTTCTCCCTTCTCTCCCTGCCTTAATTTACTGAGTTGTTGGTGAATTTATCATGAAATAACACTTCTACTAATATTTTCCCCATTCCAATTAGATTACAGCTACCTTCAGAGGTGTTCCATTTCCATGTCCTTCTTTAAATAAAAATGTGACCTGTGAACAAGCCTCAGTTTTGTACAATAGTTTTTATTTTCACCTACCAGAGGCAAAAGATTAGATATTATAATAGCATAAGTGGGTGGGTTTTTAAGGTTTTCAAAGCAATTTGTTCAGAACAACTCTTTGAGGTAGTTAATATAAGTATTATTTACCAGTTTCACAAATGGAGAAACTGAAATCCAGAGAGGTTAAATGATTGGAGGTGGGCTCAGAGCTAGTGAGGGCCAAATCAGGGATTTGAATGTAAGACTCTTAATTTAATTCCTTTTTCATTGTATTACTCAAAACTTCCTTAATGTCTAGTTCTTTTTATTATTTTCTTTGGGGCTAAGACTGTTGCTTGTGTTTTATATGGTGCAAAGCATACTTTGATTTTTTAATGTGCAATGCACAAATTCCATCATAAGACAAATTACTGCAATGAAAGTCTTTTTCTTTTTTTTTTGAAGATTTCTAACACCCAGCTAATGATCTTCTAATTTCAGATAAGGTACTATAAAATTCTAATTTATCCTAAGAATTTGGGCAGTCCCTTAGAATTCAAGGCTGTTGGATTAAAATTATTGTCTTATGCGTGTTATATTTTTTTCTCCTTAAATACTGAAAGTCACATTTCTAAACATGCAAAGTTTAATTTCAAAACTGAGGTGTAATATTACTAGGTACCTAAATGCTGTGTGATTGTATCTCTGAAAACTGCATCATAGAATGCAGTGGGAAAAGGATGAGATTTTCCTACTTTCCCAAATCAAAAGATTTGGCTTCCAATCTGGGATCTGCCTCTTACTACCTTTGTGAACATAACCCACTTCACGTCTCTGGGCCTTCATTTTTTTCATCTGTAAAATAAAATGTTTGTGTTATATGCTATTTAAAGCCCCTTGACACTAAAATTTTTTTTATCAAGGAAGTATCTTTTCCTTACCTATGTTACTGCCAGTATGTTAAATCTCACCCATCATCAGCTTGTGGTATGGTGGCAAGAACCACAAGCCTTGGTGCCAAAGGAGACCTGGGTTTAAATCTTGCTTCAGACACTTCCTAGCTATTGTTTAACTATGTGGGTATACCGCTTGGGCTTTCTGAGCCTCAGTTTCTTGATGTGTGAAATGGGTAGGAGATCAAATAAGATTATATATTGTAAAGAACTTTGAAAACCTTAAAGTGCTATATAAGAATGTCAGTTGTGATTATGATTGAAACACTTCAGCAGATGGAAGGTTTGGAGATTTAAGAGTGTTAAACAGTATGTATACTAAGGCAGTATGAACAGGCCAGACAGTGCCTTAGAAATGGCAAAGTACCATAGTGGCTTAAAGAAAGAATGACTAAGAGTTGGGTTGAGAATCAAAAGAAAAAACCCTCTTCCTGCTGCAATACCTTTTCTTGATAAGAAGGTGACTAGTGAGCCCAAAGTGCTATCTCTTTAAATGAGACTATTTGCTAAATATGGCATTAGGATGGATGTGTGTGCCAGTGAGCAAACATTTTTTTAATTATGAGAGAAATTACTTACCGTTTTAATTACTTGGAAAGTGATTATATAAAAAGAGTTTCTTCTCCTCCCTTTTTGGGTTATGCAAGTACTTTACAGAGCCCAGAAATGTATAGAAAATGTAGTCCCTAAAAACCTTCTAATTTCTGAAAACCTGAAGTTGTACCTTTTTTTTCTTGGCTAAGAAACCATGTAAATGTATTTGAGTTGTGGTCAACTCAAAGATTGTTAGGAAGAAGTGAATCTCCAAAATTGCAAAAGCTCTGTCTATTCAAGTCTGAGGAAATGATGAAAGATAAATATTCCAATCCAGTTCAATAATAAATTAGTAGATAAATGAATTTTTTAAGAGTTCTTTATTATAATGCCCTGTGCTGGGGACACAAGGAAAAAATCAGGAACAGTACCTGCCCCCTAGGAGGCTGTGATCCCTTGAAGGAAGTGACAAATACACACAGAGAAGTGTAAGACAAATTAAAGTTTGCAAAACATTTTACATAATTATCTCATTAGATCCTCACATCCGTCCTCTTAGGACTATATTGAAATACAAGTATTGAAATGATGAGGAAACTGAGACTAAGAGAGGCTAATGACTTGCCAGAAATGGAATTCATGCCCAGGCTTCTTGTGATTCCAGCTCTTTCTACTGTATGGGGCTGCAAAGGAGATGTCCTTAAAAATACTATGAAAAATTTGAGGAGAAAGAAATCACTTCTTACTAGGGAATTTTGGGAAGGCTTCATGGAAGTGGTAGCATATGACTTAGGACTTTAAAGGTCAGCCTATTTTCCATAATACTTGAAGTTGACAACCAGGACTTTTGAGAAGGCTACTGGCATTGTTAAGTGCCATGAGCCTATAAAAGCTTACAGGAAAGAATAAAAATGTATAGTGCTAAGCTGTTAGTCTCTTTCCCTTTGCCTTCTGAAGAGGTTAGGAACATGACTAGTGGGTATGGCTAAGTTCCATATTACAGAAATAATTTCTCATCAGTTGCAGTGAATAGTGCTCTTACTTTAACAAGTTTTCTGGTTTATAATTACCATGCACAATTTTTCAGCGAGTCCATATAGTTTAATTCTCTCTGGTAAAAAAACGGGATCCTCCTGACCTTTTCCACTCACCCTGAAAATTCCACACTCTGATGAAGTTCTTTCCGGTCTTGCCTTTAGGCTCTTACAGTAAACTCCTTGGGGTAGGACAGTGGGAATGTAGGTAAAACATCAAGGAAGATTGTAGCAACAAAAACAGCAATCTTCCCAAATTCCAAGAGAAACTCCTAGCTGGTATCAAACCATAGTTTAAAAGCCTAGCATGAAAATCAGAAATCACTCTATTAGTTTGTTAGATATTTTGAGGCCCCAGAGAGACCCTACCCATTAGAGGCGTCAGCCACAATGGAAGAATTTTAGCCATTTGATATTCATGAGACTAGGAAGATTTAAGGAGAGCTGAGGACTAAATACTAGTCGTTTGGCTTTCTAATGTAAACACCATTATCATTTGGAAATCAATTAGCTCCTTGCACTGAGGGAATGAGGAGACTAAGACCTTTCTGAACTGCTATTGTGAGTCTGGGCTATTTGCTTTAATTAAAAGGAGACAGAGTGGATTATTGTCTCAAACGGAGGAGTTGGGAAGAGTCAGAAAATTACACTCTACCTCAGTGAACAACAAAGCCAAAGCAAGAGACAGCAGCTCTAAACCAAGCAAGTCTAGAGCAAATTAGCTTTTAAGCTGCTGACTATGCTGAATAAAGCAGCACAGAACAATTAGAAAAAAGTCCTTGCCCTTCTTGGTAAGCACTAGACTAGATCTGAGGAGGGGTTACTATCCTTCTCCATATTGTAAAGATTTCTGCTGGTGGTATTTTCTTTTCTCTGTCTTCTTGTAATAGATATAGAATTTTATGGTAGAAGATATCCATACCTACAAGGGGAAACATAATTCCATTTTAAAAGTGAATAAGAGAGAATACTTAAAAGGTTGACTGGTTAGAGGCATATAGTTTTGTTTATTATTGATGCTTTGGGGAAAAGTTTGTTAAGCTACCAATGTTTCTAACTGGATATTCCAAGTGCCCTCTTGGTCTTAGTTAAGTCTTTACAAACCTTACCTCATTTGATAACAATGAATTCATGATCATACTTTAGTGTTATTATTAACCCCATTTTTCAGATGAGGAAAATGAGACTCAGAGAAATGAGACATATCCAGAATTATACTCTTGAGGCAAGATTTAAATGTAGATCTTCCCCACTAGGTCAGCCCTGCGCCTCCCCTATTAAAACTAAGCAATCCTAAAGAGATTTATTTGACATACTCATGTCATTTTATATTTTTTTTTCAATTATTACAAATACATTTTATTTGGTTGTAAAGAAAATAGAGTCGTACAGGTAATTAAAGGGAAACTAAAATGAGCTACTGCTAATTTCAGATTCCCAGTGAAATCTACAGCTCTGAAATAGTTTCTGGTTCTATACCAATAACCTGATTTGGGGAGTTTGGGATAGTCTGCTATGTTAAAAAATGTTTTTTTTTTTTTTAATTGCTGCTTTTTTTTTTTAACCACACATTCCTTTTGGAGTATGGTCCTTACTCTTCCCTACCTAGTAAACCTTTTCTGAAAAATTAAGAAAATAACAATTAAGCAAAAAAGCAAGTCACATTAGTGATGCTGACAGTTATATGCAACATTTATTTCTTTCCATCTTCTCTAGAGAGAGAGAAAGGTGGTACTTTTTCTCCTATCTTCTCAAGAGCTAAGCTTGGTTATAATTATATAGCACTTAGTGGTTTTATTGTTGTTTTGGTTTACATTGTTATCATAGATGTTATTTTCCTGATTCTGCAGATGTCATGTTGTATCATGTGAATCTTCCCATGTTTCTCTAAATTCCTTCTATTTTTTATTTTTCATGGCTTGATAATTTCCTGTTGCATATTTGTTTAGTCAATTAATGGTCACTTGTTTTTTAAAACCTATTCTTTGCTACCATAATGAGAATATTTTATTATATATGCCAAGTATACTCTTTATTTAAAAATTATATCAGGCATTCCTAGGGTTCAGACTGCAATCTCATCTCATTGTTATAATAATTATTAAGCACAAACATCTGATTCAGTGACCATATCTGACAGCACAGTATCTAGATTCTTAAGACAAAGTTATCTCTGACAGGTTTTATCCCAGTTAGCTAATATGGAATAGTACCCAAAGTACTATGTGAAGAATTAAACAGTGATGATGCCTAAGAAAGTGAAGTTAAATTCACAGTGTCATAGTTTCAGAGTTGAAAGGGTTCTTAGAGGTTACCCTGTCTAACTCTCAGCTTTAAAGGTGCATAAAATAGGTCCCAGATATATTAAATCACTTGCCCAAGTCACAGAGGTAACCCAGGCCTTTTAACTATCTAGAACTCCTTCCACTGTACCGCTTGACTCCTGATGAAGCACACAAGAAATTCATCCTGGAGGTGATCAATTTCTATAGGCACTCAAAGTCTGAGTTTCAAAACTTCTTAAAGAGGGGAAGATTGAAAAAGGATAAAAATTCATATGGTATTTATATCCCCCACACATGGATACACCCCCCCCAAAAGAGTGACCATCAGCTATGTACCTGCAATATGCTTGATAAAACATGAGAAGGGAACAGGTAGGTCTTTGTAAACTGTTTTCTGTAACAGACCACATCTTCACAGTGTCACAGCTGATAAGATAGGTGTAGCAAGTGTAGCTGTTGTCTTTTTCATTTTAAAAAAAGATCAAAATGCAGCTTTAAAGGCTTTTATCAAATAAGGCTCTCCTCCCACTTCTTTGTTATGTAAGGTACTATTGGACATAACTTTGTTTAGTGGTATACTTATGATTAGTGTCAAGCAACACATCATATAGGCATTCTAACCTAACTTGCTAGCCAGTGCCATGGAGGCTATCATGTGTAAGGCCCCAGTAGAAGAGTAAATCTTCAACAGTGGTGCAATTCTGTAGAATATGCTAATTGCATTAAGTTCTGCATTGTTATAGGGCCTTAAGAAGACCTACAGTAATTTGAAAGACATTGGCCCAGCCATCCATATTTAAAAAAACAAAGTAGATGAAAAATGTATATGCCCAAATTATCACTGTGATGGGACAGATAAACCCATTAAGTCAGTCCATTAGTATATTATCACTAGCACTACAGATGGGATATGATCTGGGCCCAGAACTGAACAGGAAGAGGATTTGGGGGAATGATACCAAACTTCTTCCTTCTGTAAAAGTCTGCATTTTAATACAGATATTCCCCCATTGATGCTATATGGCTGCAGATCATAGAAAATCATGATCTTAGAATAATCAAAATTGCACCTGACCCAGAAGAAAAGGGAGAGATTCATGGTGGGTGTAAGAATACTATACCATAATTACTAGCAATGTCTTGTGTTCTAGCAGTGTTGTAACATCATCATAAACACAGAACTAGATAAGTATGTGAGCCAATCATGTATTGAGATAACCGTAGTGCTGGATTAGTATTTAAGGAATTAAAAGAACTAGAGTAAGGCCCTTAGGATGTTAGTTGGCATTCCTATGTAAGAGATTTATGGAAAGACATTGTCAAACATTGTGTAGGATTGCCATGAAGGCATAGCTGGATCCCATTTTGCATTAGTAGAGGGAATACCTACATGGATAATATCCTGGATCTGTTGAAATACTCTTGTAGATACTTATATTGTTAATGGTTCATAATAGTCATTACAATTTACTAGATAAAACATGCTTTGGAAGTTGAAGAATTTCTTTTCATAGTGCTTAATGAAGCTGTCAGTTTGCTTTTGAAAGACTCTAGTAACTATATGCATAAATACACATATACAATTTAGATATTCCCTTTCAGTTTTCTCTCTTTGGTGTCAGTGATCAAAATCATACTTACTTGCCCCTTCTTAGGCTACTATCACACCAAAACATCAAGACAAACTCTACATATACATGGACACATTTGCATACTTAGTAACATGTGCATACACATTATTCCCCCTTCCCTCATCAAACTAAGAAGACTTACAAGTGAAAATCCACCATTTCCCAGTACTGTTTTGCTTCAGTGCCAAAGCACAGAGAGTATGTCCAATCAGCAAACCCTGCCTAGGGAGCTCTGAAGTAATGGAGGCAGGCTGAGATTACCTTGGCTATGGATGATTGACTTTAGTTGGATTAAACTAAAATCATTTTCTTTTAGCATTTTTCTGTTTCTTAAACTATAAAATGGAAACTTTATGTCCCTTTGGGTGGACATAGGAGCCCCTCAGGCAATTTTTAGATGTCAATCTGGTGTGGTCAGCAAGCAGAAGATTTCTCATTCTTGACAGTGGTATGTTGCTCAGCTGGTTGGAGTTTTCTAAATCTGAAATAAATGTATTATAGTGAAGCTGCCTGTCATAGACTTTGTAAAACTATTGGAAAATAAATAACCAAAGGCACATGCTTATGCAATAAATCAAAGGGACTTTGAGGGGAACCTCTAGCTAATCTAGGCCAGCATCAGAACCTTGAACATGCACTGTATCTGCTGGCTGAGTAAACGAGGGATGTGGAATGATTTTATATATCTCCTGAATTTGGAGAAATCAAATAGGTTGTATAGTATGCAAAGTAGTAGAATAGAAGTGCTAATTTGGGATAATCAATATTTTAGAGTAACTGAGGCCTGCCTCTCCGAGATTATTTTATATCATGGCACTAGTGTGCATACAAAATGCTAAATGATTCGTCTTAATCAACTAGGAAGAATTATACCTTCTCCTAGTTGACATGTGTTTGGAGAATATGATTGTATTGAGGGGAATAAAATCTCCTGTTTATTTAATCCTACCAGCTGCTCAGGAACAGGGGCTATAGGTCTCATGTTATCCTGATGGGGTATCAGAACCTATGAACAGGTTAGGTTTAATTGTTTAGAGATGAGAAATGGAGCTGGATATAGAGTGACCAGCTGTCCATTCCAGCCTCTAGTCAGAATTTTGTAATCCTGAGATGCTTGATAGGATTTAAAAGGGAATGTGTTTATGCATCATGCAGTGACAGTTATAAACCAGGTTAACAACATATAATGGACAAATACACAATGGTTTTAGCAAGGCTTTTCCCCTGTCTTAATTTTACCAAATGTTAGAAACAGTGAAGAAAATTTGTCACTTTGATGTACCAAATGTAAGGGTATGGGAGCATTTCTACCTGTGTTTGTCCAAGGTCTTCCATATGGACTTTTAATTCTCTAGTACAATTGCATGATATCATAATTTCAATGTTTTACACATTTTTCTTATTCATATTGGCAATTAAGTATTTCCTAAAAATATCTCCTAAATTAAGGACTGATTTTTAAAAATTGTTTTGTGTTTTTTTAATCAAAGACTGATTCTTTTAATCTTCTACTATTTTGTTTTAAAAATCCTCTCAACTATGGCTTAGCCAGCCAACAACAATTAGTTAGTTTCCATTGTACTCAGGGTCCAAATCTGGGAGCTGTGGAGGATTATAAAGAATGTGAAAGACCTGGTCATTGCTCTGGAGCAGCTTATAACCTAATGTGGCTATGAGGTCAGTTTGCACCTATCCAGAACCATGAAAATGTACATAGAGTCAAAACAAAAGAGGCAAACCTGAAAAAACTCTAACTGCACAGTTATGTGGCATATGAGTGTGGAGCACAAGCTAGGGCAGAACAAAGAACAGGAAGGTGTGACTGCAAGCAGGTAGGGTTACTCTGGAAAGGCCCTAGAGAGTTTCCAGGGTAGGGAAAGGCATGGATTGTCAAAGAGCAGTATGGTTTTGAGGAGAGGAGCAATGAGAGGAGTGTGTGGATGTGTTGGGGGAAAGCACATTTAAAATGACTTGGATACAGGACAAAGGGAATTATAATGAACACGTCCCTATCTATTTCCTCCAAACCTAGACGGTGCAAAGAACATGGGCCAGGATGCAGTGGAAGATGGAGGCATCCTGAGAGTTTTCCTTAATATAGGCCTTTGGTGGTCATGATCACAGTTTTCAGAAAGGGATAGATTGAATGAGTTCTGTATAACAATCTTCTCTCCTCATGGTAGCTCAGATCCAAAATATGTTGCTTTAATTAATCTGTTAGTAACTAATTGGGGATTTCAAATTTGACCTCAAAGCAGAGAAATAATTCCTTATGTTAATGTTTAGGCTTTCTTAAAATTCTGTTGTACCCTTTGACCTTTCTTAAAAAAAAAATCAGTGCATTGTGATCAATCTGCTGCACAGCTGCTGATTTTAGATGAGCCTATGCTAAAAATTTTAGAGGGACAAGAAAAGCTTATCGAGGTTAACATCTTCTCAGGTTGCATTATTGCTGCTTCTTTTGCTTTACTATTTGTATATTTCCTCTTAATCCCACATGCAGCCAGACCCCTGCCCATTGCTACTGCTACTGTTCCTCTAGGAAAACTGGACAAACAGAACCTTTCCCAGACTTTAATCTGCCTCTAGAGAGTTAGAGAAGCCAGTGAGGGTATTGTTCTTTTGGCAACTGGGCTGCTCTTCAGTGTTCAGAAGCTTGGGGGGCGTCAGTTAACTTGTGGGATTCTGTGAAAGGGAAAGCTGTAGGTATTGTACCCCATGCCAAAGGTTAGTGCTTCCTAGGCACTGGGAAAGCTTGGCTAGGAAGAGCCCTGGGATTACTTCTGTTTGCAGTACTATATGTAACCTTGACATGCAATCAGCAGAGTAAAATATTCATTATTGCCTGACTGTCTGCTGAAGACAATTTCAATTATTCTGGCATTTCAATGGATGAGGAAACCCTTTAGGCTGGCTCATGAGATTAGACTTAAAGGCTGTGTAAATTAAGAAAGTTACAATCAGTACATTATCTGGGAGGCAGCTGTGGAATATACCACAGTAGGCAAAGAGAGACAAATTGCTATATTCAGGTCAGGGTTTTGATATATCAATTTACAGGTTTAACATATACATTGGTGAAAGAATGATTTTTGCCTTTCTTAAATCACTTTTAACTGCCCATACTAGAAGTTTCTGGAACTCGTAACTGGAATAGTCAGTTCATTTTGCTGACGCTTTGTTTTTAAAGCCTAATTTCAGCCAGAAAAAATATTGCTTTGGATAGAGCATGGGAATTAATCTTTCTAAAAGTTATTCAAACATTATAATATATGGTTGTTAATCAGAAAATTCCATTAGCAGAAATATTAATAATGTCCTATAAAGGCTTTTTCTTTAATGGAATGCATTTCACTTCTTTTCTATAGATGCATGCTGATGTGATAATTACGAGTACATCTATATAATAAATATAGCTTGACCACACCTTTCTGATGTGGTAAGTATGAAAATGAGAATCATTAATATAATAACACATTGCATTTATATAATGCCTTTCATCTCAAAGGCCCCAAAGCATTTTACAAACTACTGTATAAATGAAAACTATTGGTAAATAAGTTTACTATATGACTAATGTGTATGTACACTATCCCACCTCTAAAAACCTTATTTTCTCTTAAATGTGTTACATTTTGATTGCTTTACGCCTCAGTAAAGTTCTATTCTGATGCTTTATCATGCCAAAGAAATGACCTTGAGTTCTAACAGGAAATGTCAGTGGAGTACAAGCTTTCATAGGTCTCCCTGCAAAAACTTTGCACACATGGACGCAGTGACAGATTTTGTCCAAGGAGCAGCTTAATTAAATTCAGAAATGCTCATCACTGGATTGGCCACAGAATTATGAAGATTTCCAAGTTACAGAGAGGTTATGATCTTAATTAGGAGAGGAAATACCCACACTTAACCAAGTTATAGATTGTCAGTGTATTGAAATATAAACTATATGGTAGTCATTTCAGAATCAGAGTCTAGAGATTTTTCCATTATTTACCAGGTATCTTTTGTGTTCCTCTGACTTAGACCCCCTAAACTGATACACCTTTGTAGTAGGCTCAAAGAATATATTTAAATTATTTTTAAGAGATAAATATTACCTTTTCCTCCATGAATTTAAACTTTTTATACTGTTCAAGTTTTGTTGAAAACTGTGCTACTTTTAGTGTGGAAATAGTAAAAATGCTTTGTTTGTCAAGACCAGGCCAAGGTATGGACTCTGTTTCTGTCGTCTTAGGAGCAGACCCCATGCCTCGTTTGGAGAGATTAATTACCAAGTTAACTTTTGGTTCTTCTAGAAACTCTTAAAGACCATCAAGGTGTGTGGAGGACTTAAGAGCCTTCTTAACATCTCTCATGTAGGCCTCCTTATCTGTTCTGATGCTATTACTACCCTAGTACAGGCCTTCCCTCACACTGGGCTATTGCAATAATCTGCTGTTGTTTACTAGCCACAAGTTTCTCCCGTCTCCAGTCCATCTTCTACTCAACTGTCAGAATAAGGACTGACCATATCTTTACTCCCTTCCTCCTCAGCCCCACTTCTTACCACCTCCAGCTGTTCATAACCTGTTCATAACCCTGCCTTTCCAGTATTCTACCCATTTGCCCCATATTTTACAGTTCAGTTACATTAGCCTCCTTTTGGTTGCATCTCCCCACTTCAAGAATTTTTGTTGACTGTCCCCCTGCATGGAATACTTACCCTTATATCCATGTCCTGGTTTCCTTCAGGTCCCAGCTGAAATCCTGATTTCTTCAGGAAGCCTTTCCCAGTTCTTAATTCTACTGCCTTCCTTCTGTTGATTATTTCCAATTTATCCCATGTGTATAGTTGTTTGTGTGTTATTTCCCACAATAGATGTAAGTTTCCTTTTTTAAAAAATTTTAATTTATTTATTGACTTTTAGTTTGCAACATTCAGTTCCTCAGTCCCTTGAGTTTCAAGTTTTCTCCTGCTTCCTCTCCTTATCCTTCCCCCTCATGGCAGCATGCAATCAAATATAGGATCTACAAATACTTTCACATTAAACATTAGTCAAGTTGTAAAGAAGGATTATAACCAATGGAGTGGACAGTGATAAAGAAGAAATAAAACAAAAGAGAGAGAGAGAGAGAGAGAGAGAGAGAGAGAGAGAGAGAGCGCGAGAGAGAGAGCGCAAGTAGTTTGCTTCAATCTGCATTCAGACTCTGTAGTTCTTTAGATAAGGATATCCCTTTCCATCCTGAGTCTTTTGGAGTTGTCTTATAACCTTGCATTGGTGAGAGGAGCCCAGTCTATCAAAGTTAGTCATCACACATATGTTGTATCTATAATTGTATACAAAGTTTTCCTGGTTATGCTCTCCTCACTCAGCATCAGTTTATATAAGTCACTTCAGGTTATGAAATCCGTCTGTTCCTCATTTCTTATAGCACAATAGTATTCCATTATATTCATATACCACAACTTGTTTAGCCATTCCTCAATTGATGGGCATTAGACTGTAAGTTTCTTGAGAACAGGGACTATCTTTTTCTTTTCTTTGTATTCCCAGCTCTTAGCACAGTACACTAGCACATAGAAAGTATTTAATACATGTTTATTGACTGATTGATTTGAGTATTCATATGGAATAAATTTAATTATGCATGGTTCCCTATTAGAATGCTAGCTCATGAGAGTAGAATTTAAAAAAAAAATGTATCCTTATAGACCTGGAGACTACGTGCATTCCCCCTAGCATTTAATGAGTGTCTGGTGAATTAAACTGATGAAATCACAGGATATTGAAATAGTATTTGGTGTTAGGTTGTTAAAATGGAAGATGTTTAATTTTTTTTCTCTAGCCTTTGCTGTAGGAGGGAGGCAACCTGACATGATAGAGGGCTAGCCTTAGAGACATTAAGACTCAGATTCAAGTCCTGAGTACTGGTAGTGCGACCTGGATCAGTTGTTTAACCTTCTGATGCCTTAGGCAGCTCACTAGGACTCTAAATGTAGAGAAGTTGCCAACCTGACTTCCATTTAATAGAGGAAGTTTCCTCACCTGAGAGTTTCCTATCAGGTGTCTAATCCCTATGCTTACCTTTTGCTTTAAGATTATGAGTTTTTACTCTTCAAAAATGCTTAGTGAATAATTAATGACATTGAGCAAAGAACCAGCTTTTTTCATTCACATTGTTTAATCTAGAACAAGTAGGAGTGGGGGAATACTCTTTGAATTTGAGAATATTGTCATTTATTAGGTGAAAAGTCACAGAGCAGATGGGCAAGTTAGAAGGTCTCTTCATTCTCAGTTTATTTTAGACTATTTTAAAATTGCCAGGCAAGCATATGCATGATCTTGGGTGCTCGTTTCTGAGATCAGGACATATTCAAATAATGATCATTCCATTCCTACCTCACAGTCTGATTGCAAGGAGAGTACTACTGCTTAACTGAGTTGCCATTATTATGACCTCTCCTTTCCCAGAAATATATTGGTTTAAATGATTCAGTAGTAATGCTTACATCAGGCTGTCCCTGTAGGCCTTTTCAGGAAGGTGTTTCTCAATCAATAACATGGAATTCAATTTTTCTTTCCCTTTCTTGTTTACAGACCCAAATTATCCACCAGGGACAGTTTCTTGTCTTTTACAATACCAAGAAAGTACCCTTCATTGCAAACACTGAAGTTTGACTTCAGACTTACAAAGTATATTGTGTTGACATATTTTCTCATGGGAACTGTTAGGCCAGTTCAGGCAAGTGTCTGTGCTTCTTAAATGGACAGTTTGGGGACTGAAGAATTGAAGAGAGACCTTCTCTCAGGATAATCTGGGAGACAACCATGAAAAGAAGAAAAGACTTGTTTTAAACATTGCAGGTAGCTCGACAGCAGACATCCTGCTTACTGAGTTTGACAACGGATAGATTGCAAAGCTGACCTAATCCAAATGTGCTTTTTGACTTGGATTGACTTTACTGGTCTAGTACAATTGTGATGGCTTCCTCCAATCTGGTTAATGTTCAGATGCAATATTTGAGTTTTAGACTAATTATGGGCAAATCACTGACATTTTTTCTATAATGTGAAGACTGGTGCCAGCAGTAACTCGGTGAGATTTAACATAAAAGCAAGATAAAACAATTAAAGTGGAAGAATATTTGATTAAGTGGTTCACTGATTTATAGTAGAGTAAATTGAAATTGAAAGGACAGTGAACTTTTTTATGGCAATCATATATTATGTTCATTATCAGAGACTCTGGGTCTTTTGTGCTTTTGTGATTAAAAAAAAAATACCAGTTTAGGGATAGTAATCCTGGTAGTCATCATTCTTGTCTCCTGAGTTATGACTTCTTTTCTTTGCAAAGGTTAAATAAATCATATTCAAGTAAACTTATTGCAAAACACTCCATCCACATTTGAATGAACTAAAAGAGAAACAACAACAATGGTTGCATATGGTAAAAAAGACACAAACACTTTTGTTTTGGTTATAGGGCTTTAAATGCAGTTCGATCATCATGTATTTGGTATTTTTAAAACGGTAGCTATGACAACATCCCCTTAAGGGGTCTTGGGCCTGGTGTACGTGGAAGAGTATAACGCCTCGAGATTTGGTATCAGACACGGGGAAATTGTGAAACAGCTATGTTCCACATGCCTCCTCTTGTTTCATGGCTGGCTCATCTGCGAATTGAGTCTGTAACCTGGAGTTAAATTGCTCCAGTTGCCTGCCATGAGCAGGTGCTTGCAGAGTACTCCTGTTCCCATCCTGGCATTTTCTTCATTTAAACCAAGATTGCTCTGGAAAAAAAAAAAGGCAGAGAAAGCATGTAGTTCACAAGGTAGGGTGTGGATGATGGCTGTGTCTACACAGGCAAAGATAATTTGGGGATTCAAACTGTCTATTAAGAGCAAAAAACAAACAAAACAGTTTTTCTTTTCTTTTTTTGGCGGAGTAGAGGGTGAGGGGTGGGGTATGTTGTATGTGTAGGAGTGAGAACCCTGAATTATGTAGATTGGCTGTTTACACTGATTGCAAGATATCTGGTATACCAGGTTCTGCACTCTTATGGGAGTACAGATACAGAGCCAGAAAGGACATGGAAAATAAAGGGATAAAGATATTGGCTGCTTTAAGGGACACATCCATTTTGCCAAGGACAAGCTTTCAGGGTCATCTCTTTGGTAGAGCATCTGTCTTGTAATTCATCACACTTTAATCCAAATGTTCTTTTGTTATCACAGAATACGTGTATGTTTATTTACTTGCAGAAATAACTCAAATTATTTAGGAGGGAAATGAGGATAGGTGTAAGCCACAGTTAGGTTTTGAATTTTGTTTTGTTCCAATGAAGTTATAAAAAATGAGAGTCCCTGATGCAGAGGTGACATTAATCTGTTCTGGAGGATTTTTAACATATTCACAGGAAGCAGTTGGTGAAAGTAAAGTAGAAACACACTGGATTTTTTCCCTTTGAGTCAGGCACAGTGAGCAATGAAATCAACCCCACTTCTGTCCCTGTACTTTTGGCTGCCAAGTATCTTCACCATGGAGTTGGGGGAGACTCGATGCCATCTGTTGTTCCTTTCAGAAATCTTCTTTTCAATGCTGGGGCTCTGTGCTCTGTGACATTTCTTCTCCCTGGTACCTCTGCTTAGGACATCTGCTTGAAGGTCATTCAGCACAAAAGCTCTCATTCAGAGATGAGAAGCCAGAGAACAGTGGGACAGAGGTGTTGCAAATGGGGTGGGGGGCAGGGTCTGTGTATGGAGGGGTGGGGGAAGATGCTGTATCCAAATCAAAAGATTGATCTTCTCACAGATCCTACCCTTTCATAAACACATATGATCTTAAAAAAGATGATAAACCAGTTATTCTCAGGACTTAATATTTGAAATTGCCAAGACTGCTACATAGATTTCTAATAAATTTCTTAGTGGGATGTTGATTTAATTCATTTATTCCTTTACTTAGTAAATAGTTATTGAAGACCTAGTATGATCTAGGTTCAATGCTAGCAAGAAATGTAGCAATTATGAAAGAGGCTCTCAGAGTTTTATGCTAGGGTGCTGAAATAGTGGGTCAGGCAGTGTGCATGGGTCTTTGGGTAACTGCCATCTCCTTTTCTCATCTGTTGATACAGGAGGTCTCAACCGACCCCTCAGGACCCTGCTGCCATGGCACCTTTTTTGTGGGACCCACTTTTCCTACCAACATCCTATCCCCTCTGCATCCACTATTGGATTTGTCCTCAATTCCCCTAATTACTTTTACCCCAGGTGAGAATATTCTTTGTTATAGCCCTGGTTCTCCCACTGAGGAGATTCAGAACAAGAATTAAAAGATATAAACTCATTCACAAGTTGCTTACAGTCTAGTGGGAGAGAGAAGATGTAGTTAAATCACTATGATAGATTGCTCTAAGGGGACTTTAGAGGTCATCTAGTACAATCTCTTCATTTGACAGCTAAGGTGAAACAGAAGACCAGAACTATGATAACTTGCTCAGCAAGGGGCCAGGCTGCGATTGTTCCAAATAATTTCAGAGGAAGAAGAGATTGGGCATCCACATCATGTAAAACTTCATGGAGGAGTTTATATTTGACTTTGACCTTGAAAGGTTGGTTAGATTTTAACAAATAGGATTGGTAGGATTTTTAACAACAACAAAAAATTTGCAGGTGGTAGTAGCAGGGCCAAAGCATCAGAGGCAGAGGGAACAAAACGGTGGAGGAAGGAAAGTTCAGGAATCTGTAAGTTGTATAGTTCATGTGAGTGCTAAAAGCCCATTGACTTATAAGGGAAATAAATATGTTATCTTCCCCCAATTAGTGTATGACTCCTTGGGAACAGGAACTGTCTTGATTTCTTCTTTGTTCCCCAGTGCTTGGCATATAGTGAGTATGTAAGAAATGCTATATTATTTGTTCATTTATTCATGTACAGGCTCTTCTTGCCTCATGTAAATTCTTTAGACCTCTATGGAAAGTGATTTTAAAGAAAGTTTAACATTTTATTTTCCCCCAATTATATGTAAAAACAATTTTTTTACATTTGTATTTTAAATTTTTTGAGTTCTAAATTCTCTCCCTCCTGCCCAATTGAGAAGGCAAACAATTTGATATAGATTACATGTGAGCAGTCATGCAAAACATATTTCTATGTTAGTCATATTGTGAAAGAAAACACAGACAAAAGGCCCCAAGAAAAATAAGGAAAAAATATGCTTCAATCTGTGTTCAGATTCCATCAGTTCTTTCTCTAGAGATAGATAGCATTTTTCATCTTAAGTCCTTCAGAATTGTCTTGGATCATTGTATTGCTGAGAATAGCCAAGTCATTCACAGTTGATCACCACACAGTATTGGTTCTACTCATCTCGCTTTGCTTCAGTTCATGTAAGTCTTTCCAGTTTTTTCTGAGAGCATCCTGCTTGTCCCTTCTTATAATAGTATGCCATCACAATCATATACAACAGCTTGTTCAGCCATTCCCCTATTGATGGGCATCCCCTCAATTTCCAATTTTTTGCCATCACTAAAAAAGCTATTAATATTTTTGTACATATATAGGTCCTTTTCTTTTTTGTTTTTTTATCACTTTGGGATCGAGACCTAATAGTAGTATTGTTTTGTCAAAGGTTATGCAAAGTTTTATAACTCTTTGGGCATAGTAGCAAATGATTTTTAGGTAATACATATTTGTCCACTGAGTATGGGAAGGGAGTAAGGAGGCAGGAAGGGAGCTGTATGCCCATGGAAGGAGGAGGCCAGCATATAGTTTAAGGACATTGTGGGGACTAGGGACAGAGAATCAAGAGCAGGAGGAAGAACACGAGGCTAGCCAGGTGGGATCCTAGCCAGAACCAAGCCGAAGAAGGGGGAAGGAGGAGAGGCAGATACCTTGGGGGGCCGGACACAGGCACAGACAGGAGAGGCTAAGTGGGGGTAGGGAGGGGCAGACATAGATGGGTTCCCAGAGCCCAACAAAGGTCTCCTCTCTCTGAAGGGGTGGTCTCAAACCAAGCCCCCAGTTAGGCAGCAGCAGTGGTCTCTCTAGGCTTCCTTCTCCTTCAGGGTTTTTTTTGTTTGTTTGTTTTTTTAGGGTTTTGTATAGTAAAGTTAATAAAGGTGTTTTTTTTGGAATGTAGATTTCTAAATTTGCATAATGTGGATTTACATAAAATAAGAACTGTCTGTATTGGTTTTGAGGTCAAGGGCCTATGAAGCCAAATATTAAAGGATCATTGATGTGGATGTCAAAATAACTGAAAATGAGTTCGATTTCCTTCTTTTTAGGGTGATAGATTTGTAGCTGGAAGAACCTTAGAGGTTATTTAATATTTCCCCTCTCCCCACATTGTGCAGATGAGGAAGTAATCCCAGAGAGTTTTAAGTGATTCACCAGCAGTTACATGGGTAACGATCTAGCAGAACCAGAACCAGAATTTGAACGCAGGTTTTTTGGCTACACTTTACATGTTCTTTCCTTTAAACCTGGATGGCCCTATAGAACTAATACCAGTTTTTATCTTTAACTTCTACCTCTTTACCTTCAAGTGATTGAGAAAGTGACTTTGAAAGGTTTAATTCAATTCAACAAAAATTTAAGTGCTTTCTGTGTACAAGAAATAATCATCTGAATTATATTCAAGTTTAGGTTTAAATAAAGGTTGAGCACTATCTAAAAACTAGTCAAGCTTCTCAGCTCTACTTTTATAATTCTCAAAGTGTGAACTAGCCATAGGGAGTGACCTACCAGTCTCTTTCGTGGGGTCCAGGAGTAGAAAAGAAAATGAAGGCCAGATCTTGTGGTATCTAGTCTGAGATCCCAAAGCCAAAATAGGGGAAAAAGAGAGGATGTGAAGGGACTGTTTGCTGTGAGTGACTTTACTAGCTAGCTGCTTGAGAACACTGGTTATGCTCTGTTCCTGTCTTTTCACAGCCCCTTTTTCTTTCAGCAATACTTTTAACCTTTTTGCTATTATTTTTGCCTCCACTGATTGATGTAAAAAAAAAATCTCCACAGCACAAGCTACCTCCTTGTTTGGCTTTTTAAACTTCAGGCTTCCAGGAAACGTCACCAATTAGATTCCTTAACCAGTTTGTCTCAAGGTTTCATTATTTTTAGAGAAAAACTAGTTTATATGGCAGAGATCTTAGTAGTTATTATTCCTATCACATAAGGCTAATTAGTGGAAGATCTGACATTTGTATGGACTTAAAAATAGAAATTCATTAGGTGAAGAAGAGGTAAAAGGACTTGCCAGGTATAGGGACCAACTTAAGATATTAAGAGGTCATTACCCTTGGGGAATTTGTTGCTTTGTGGTAACAAGCAGATAGGTTGGAATATTCCTCTCAGTTCTAGCAGATGTAAAAATTCTGAGGTGCTTCCAGAGGATAGCTATTTGAGGATCATATGCCTTCTTAGTGGTAGTTCCACTAATAAATATACCAAGGAATCCTTTCACCAGTAAATTTTTAAAAAACCATCCATTCATCCTTCATACAACAAACATTTATTGAGCATTTTACCTGTACTGTGTACCAAGCTAAGCCCTGGAAAAATACGAATTTAGATAAGACACTGTCCCTGCCATCACAGAACTTACAGTCTAGCAGAGATAAGGCAAAAACACAGAACTATAATATATAACATGTGATAGGAATATTAGAGAGTTACAAAACAACGTGCTATGAGAAGCATCCCAAAAGTTCATTCCTGCCTCTGTTTCACACAATGTTTATTGAATTGAATAAAATTATTCTGTGTCTGTATGTATGAGAGGGCCTTAACTTGGGTTGCAGGGACCTGTAAGGGGTCTGTGGATAGATTTCAAGGCATCTGTAAATTTGAAAAAAAATATATTTTGATAATTGTATTATAGTATAATTGCTTTTTATTGTAATTCTATGTATTTTATGCATTCAAAAGCAGTATTCTGATAAATTCATAGGCTTCACCACTCTGCCAAAGGAGTCTATAACACAAAAAACGGTTTAAAAAGCCTGATGTAGATGATAAAGGAAAGTATTATGGGCCAGGCCTGACTTATGATAGTCCAGAAGTTCAGACTTGGGTTTGGAATAAAATGAGATATTCATAGGTCATCTAACATTTAACAAAAGAAGGTTTACTTACAAATAACATGGAAAGAATATTCAGCAGGCATACATCGATTCAGCTGGGCATAGCTCTGTTTGCTTCATTCATCACGGTGATTTGCCTGGTCAGAGGAGTGTGTCAAATCTAAACAGCCCCACCTCCTTCTGAGTTTACTTTTTATACTTTAGGCAACCAATAAACTATGTCACCAATCTGAGACTTATATTCCTTGACCAACTAAGTTTCAAGGTTTCATTACCTTTTAGAGAGAAACTAGCCTATGAAGTAGAGCTCTTAGTAGCTATTATACCTATCGCAGAAGACTAATTAATGGAGGACCTGATGCTTGAATTGGGCTTTAAAAAAACAGATAGAAATTCATTAAGTGAAGAGAAGGGGAAAAAGCATGCCAGGTATAGGGAGCAATTTGTTGGAGCTTATAAGGGAGTAATGAGGTAGCTTGGTGCCAGATAGTGTAGACTCAGAGTCTTGAATGCTAGGAAACACACATTAAATTTTCCTTTGGAGACAAGATGGAATTACTAAAGATTTTTGAATAAAGTAGTAACACGATCAGACTAATGTATAAGAAACCTTATTCTAGCAGGATAGATTACAAGGGTGAGTTTGATGTTCCTCCCCAACTCTTGTGAAAACATCAATCTATCGAATCCAGCCTCAGAAAATTAGCACCCACACATAAATAATGACTAGCTGTGTAACCTTGAGCAAGTTACTTAACCCCAATTGCTTAAAAAAAAAAAAAAAGAAAACATCAATCTGTAGTCCAACATGGAGCTTGGAGCAACTTATACCGTGTTTCTTGGGCTTCTGTTCTTTACCCCTTTCCATTTCTATGCAAGTAAGACCAAATTTAGCTTCAGAGGTCAACTTTGAAGGGAGAAAAATGTCATAAAAGTATGGAGTGCTGACTGAGGAAATGGAAAAGAAGGAATAGAAAGGGGACGTGACTGAAGAATGGTAATGAAACTTGCAAATAAATGGTGTTGGGTACCATTTCTGGAGTAGTTGTATATATCTGGACCTTTATTCACTTGTAATATGAAGTGGTTGTGGGTCACTTCCTTCTTTTTGTTTCTGTTTTTGTTTTTTGTTGTTTATTTTGGAGGGGGGAAGGCAGGGCAATTGGGATGAAGTGACTTGCCCAAGGTCATATGGCTAGTAAACATGTTAAATGTCTGAGGCCAGATTTGAACTCAGGTCCTCCTGACTCCAGGGCTAGTGCTCTATTCACTGTGCTACCTAGCCATCCCAGACCATTTCTTTTTACTTCCCTAAGTTACTGCCAATCACCAGAAGTTTAAGAGGTGAGTCAAGAGGGAACAAAGCCAAAGAAGAAAAACTGTCTAGATAGTTCTGATTGTCATATGTTGTGATCTTGCAGCATCCTGACAGACTCTACGATTTTGGACAAATTTGAAATACTCTATCTCAAGACTTCTTAGGAGAAAAACAGCTTCTATAACAGGTATGCAAAGACTATGCACCTAGCAGGTAGATATTTAAACTAATGGTATAAATTCTCAAGAATACGGACATAATATAGAGCAAAAATGTCCAACACTGCTGCTTACAGCACTCCCAGGTGCTGCCCTAATCAGATCAAAGTGCAATTGAGAAATATTTAACAAAATAAATAAAAACACAATACAACATAAATAATGTTAATATGTGGTCTTCTAAGTCAATATGTGACCAGCAAGGATCCTCATCATGGTTTGGTGTTCCCCATTTCTCTTAGAATTTGACAGTATAGTTTGTCCAAAGAATTGGAAATGATCATGGGTTTTAGAGCTAGAAGGGAACTTGGAATAATAATTTTTAAGGAAAGCTTGGTCTAGCCATCTTTTGGGGGAGGAGAGTCTAAATTGCTAAAGATACAGGGAGTTGTATTTCTTCCCAGATTAGGTAGAGACAAAAGTTATTGTGAAATTGGATTGGGAGGGGGGAACAGTCTTCTGTTATAGCAGCAGTTTTTAATTCTCTTTGGAGAAAAGAAGAGAGAGAATTGAAGAGAGAGAGAGAGTTAAGATGAGAGTGGCGATGCTAGTAGTGCCTGGAAGATGCTTTCTAGGAGACATACTCAGCCTTGTACCATAATGAATCTTGTTCTTTCTCTTATTCCCTGTTAAGTGAAACCAACAAGGGGCAAAAGAACTGTCTGCTCAGAGAAACTGCTGAATTAAAGATGAACCACTTTCTCCCTGTTTCTTCCTTTTTGTTTTATTACTGCTTACATAGGATATGTAGGGTGTTCAGGGAGGACCAACATCTCTAGTTGTGAGGGCTTGCTGAGTCCATTTTCGGGCTGTTCATCCAGCTTTGGTGTCTATGCATCACCTAACTCTCACCCATGGTCCAAGATGCTGTATGTAGAGTGGTCACACCTCAGTAAAACAATCACAGCAGATAGCCTAAACCACGTTAAGGGGTACTAACAGGCCTCAAATCTGTCAGTGAGTGAGGGGGATGCCTACCCCCCAAGCATGTGAAGACTTCCTCCAGCAGAACAGGTAGATAAGAAGAATTTATTTCAAACACCATTAAGGTTGCTGAAGCTAAGGTCATCCACCGCATTTTGGGCCATTGCCAGTTATCTTTTGTCCTATCACTGGACTTCAATGACTTTGGGAGAGAAAGTGAGGCTGATGACTTTGCATAATTCTTTCTCGCTTAAATCCAATTCATGTGCAAGTCAAGACATTACCTGTGTTGTCATTAGTCCTCTTTGAAATTGAAGACTAAACAATAATAATGTAAAGTAAACAATGGTTGCCATTAAGTGTTTCTTTGGTTGTTTATATTTCCTTACTTTGTATTTTAGTAGTGGTTCCTGATAGAGCTAGAATACTTTTTACTACAACCCAAGTTAGTATATTTGCTGTAGAGAGTATGGGTCAGAAAGTAGTGAATGATGTGCTTTGGATTAAGCCAGCTAAGAGAACACTCGCCTAGATTGCCACTCAACAAATTGCTTGATGGCTCAGAACATTTTATGAATTTTTTTAATTATCGTATTTTAATCCTGCTAACTTTGCAGAGAAAGGAAGCCATAAGAAACCAAGACCTTTTGAATTTAAAGTAGGCATGTCACTCTTCACCTTTTGGTCCTCTCCAGCCCCCCAGGCAAGAGAAGGGAAAGTGATTAGAGGAAGTAATTTTATAAAAATGTCACACTCAGGGCTGGTCCCAATGGACCAATTGGTATAATGAGGGAGAATCAGTCCATCCAAAATCCAAAGAGAGAGAGGACAGTGCTTCTCAGCCAAATTGCCTACCACTATATCCAACACCAGCTTAAAAACCTCAGTTTACATGAAAAATCAGAGTCCTAGAGAGACTAAATTATTTTTCCCGGGTTACATTGTGATATGCAGCAAAGAGGGCATTCAAAACCATGTTCTTCAAATTTAACTCTGAGGTTCTTTCCAAGCTATCCATTTCTTCCAGTGTCATTTCATCCAATTTAGCAGGCATCCTCTCCACAACACACTTTTGAAAAATGGTCATTTGTCCTCTGCTTTAAGGCCTACAGTGATGGGGGAACTAATTACTTCCTGAAGCAACCCATCCTACTTTTTTGACAGCTCTAATTGTTTGGAAGTTTTACCTTCATATTAAACTGAAATTTGATAAATTCCAACATGTTGCTCCTAGTTTTGCTCTTCAGGGCTAAGTAAAACAAGTTTAATCCTTCTTCCACATGACAATGCTTCAGATACTTGAAGATAACTATCACATCCTACCCTAAGTCTTCTCTTCTTCAGAATAAATATCTTTAGTTCCTTTAACCAACCATTGTATATGTGATTTTAGGCACCCTCACCATTCTGGTTTAATCAACCAGTTAATCAGCGTTTATTAAGCACAATCGACTACAAAGAAGAAATTGAAACTCTTTCCTTTCCAGAAGGTGACATGGCTAACATTAGTAAATTACTGAGGGACCCAAGTGTTTAGAGTACTGTATTCACTCCCTTTACCTAACTTTGCTTCGACTCTGGACCCATGTATGTGATGTGGACTAGGTTCAGTTTGGGAGAAGCTTGGACTCTATTGAGAGTGGGGCTAGCCTTTCTTTTGTCACACTCTTTGACTAGAGAAAAGTTGTTTGAGGCTTAGGTTTTTTTGACTCATATCTATGTCTCTCCAAAGGGGGAATTAGAAAGCATCATTATACAATGTAAATCAAGGTATGGGACAGATTTTTTCCTATGCACAAAATAAATACTAATGGATGTAAAATATTCATGAAATGCATGGAAAACTTACATAGGATTCAATAACAACATAACTACCATTATAGTCTGTTGAGAGACTGATATCTAAATCTCATCAGATTAAAAAGTCAAGTCAACTTGAATTTATTAAGTGCTTATAAGGCACTGTGCTAAGTACTGGAGATAAAAAGAAAGGCAAAAAACCAAACCAAACCAAAAAACCCCAAACTCCTTGTTCTGAAGGAACTTGCCATCAAATGGGT
Organism: Gymnobelideus leadbeateri; assembly: GCA_011680675.1. Classification (NCBI taxonomy): domain Eukaryota; kingdom Metazoa; phylum Chordata; class Mammalia; order Diprotodontia; family Petauridae; genus Gymnobelideus; species Gymnobelideus leadbeateri. The sequence goes on from WOXC01000763.1 coordinate 66,485, forward strand.
GAGACCACGTTGAAAAAAATGTATCTATACAAGATATATAAAAAGTAAACTGAAGGTTATATGAGAGGGAAGGTGATACTAACATTGAGAAGATCCAGGAAAGGCTCCTTGCAGAAGGTGGGATTTTAACTGAGCTTTGAAGGAAGCCAGAAGGTGGAGATGAAGAGAGAGAGAATTCCAGTCATGGAGAATAACCATTAAAAAGGCATGGCATCAAGAGATAAATGAGGCCATCAAGGAGGCCAATATTTCTGGACTGGAGAATACATGGAGGGAAGGAAAGTGTAAGAAGACTGGAAAGGTAGGAAGGCATTAGGTTCTGAAAGGCTTTTAAAGCCAGAGGATTTTATATTTGTTCCTGAAGGAGCCATGGGAGTTTATTGAGCAAGGGGGTTTGTGGCATGACCAATCCTGTGCTTTAGAAAGGTAATGTTCTCAGCTTAATGGGGAGAGACATGAGGCAGGAAGGAAACCAGAAAGCTATTGCAGTGGTCCAGAAGAAAGGTGATGAAACCCTGTACGAGGGTGGTAGCGGTGTCAGAGGAGAGGTGGGGGAGTACAATAGAGATGCTATGAAGGTAATTAATAAGACATGGCAACATATTGGTCATGGGAATGAGAATGAAAAGTCACATATGACACTCAAGTTGCCAGCCTGGCTTGGTGGGAGAGATGGTGGTGTACTCAATAGTAAATAGGCAAGTTGGGAAGAGGGGGGGGCTTATGGGGAAAGACCATGAATTCTGTTTTGGACATGTTGAGTTTAAGTTGTCTGTGTCTTAAGGTGCCATCCAGCTTAAGATGCCCAGTGGGCAGGTAGACATGGTCAAGTCCTTTCAAACTCACAAGGTCACGTCCAACCTTGTATATGTCTGTCCAGTAATAGATACTCATTCACCTAAGGTCAGGAAAGAATAGACAAAAAAGAGGCATCTTTAAACTGAGGCTTAGGTTCCTTTAGGTGCATTAAGTCCTTGATTTGCTATTTATTCACAGCTTCATGGTGGCTGAGGTGGAGGGCAGAGATAGTACCTCTACTCCACCCCTTGAGGAAAGCAACTTCATATCTTAGATATATAGGGGTGGAACAGACAAAGAGAGTGCTGAGAGAGGGGTCACTCCAGTGGTGTACTGGTAAATGTTTAAGAACTGGGCTTTCAAAAAAAAAGATGCATCATTAACACTTTCTTAAGTCTAGATAACCAACAAAACAATAAATCAAGCCCTGATTTGTAGTAAGTTGTGAATACTCACATTGAAGCTGTAATTTGGGCTCTCTTGGCTCCATCTCATTCCTGGGTCACTTCCACTGAGTCATCATTTCTTTCTGTTCAGCAGCCATTAAGAGGACTGCCTCCAAAGACAAAGCCTTTTCACCACTGATTTACTTTAGAGCTAGAAGCAGCCAGAAAGTTTGTTATTCCCAAAGGATGGATGCATTGAGTCATCATATCTCTGGAGTCCCTGAAAGTTTCTAGTGGACCTCTAGGCACAAACATAATTTTTGGGATGGTGCCCCTTGAAGCCATATACATAGCTATATGCAAATAGACACAAAAGAGACATAAGGCCATTTTGTGTGTGTGTGTGTGTGTGTGTGTGTGTGTGTGTGTGTGTGTGTGTGTGTGTAGAATATTACCAGCTGAGGGATCAAGAAGAGGCTTATGTACAAGGTATTACTTGAGGTGAGATTTGAAAGAGAATACTGATCTTATGAAGTAGAGGGCCAGAAATAGTACATTCTAAGCATGGAAGACAGCAAATGCAAAGGTAAGAAATAATGTGTATAAGTTCAATAAGAAGACCAATATGATTAGATTGTAGAATGTATTGTGAAAAGACCAATACCTATCAAGATTTCCTTGTCTTCCCCTTATGCCCCCCATAATATGGTTCAGGTTAGTTTTCATGCCCCTTATCATTTATTATTCCCATCATGGGTTAGTTTTCCCTAAAAAGTAACAAAGGTATCCCTAGAACCTAATTCATCTAGCCATATTGACAGGACTTTCTGGTCACTAAGGGCATAAAAATCCTAAGTTCAAGGAGTCCAGGCCTCTCAGACTTGGTAGATGCCCTGATACTGTAGGAGTCACCATACCCTCCCTTGCTGACCAGATAGGTTTCCATAAGCAGGAAGATATATCTACAAAAACTGAAGCTAGGTGCAATGACTTTATGTTGTCCCAATATGGAACCTAGACTAACATGGTGCCAGCATTTGGCCTACCCCTAATATGTGTGAAGGGAAGAAATGTGTTATTAGAACCAGAAGGGTAGATGCGGACAGTTTATAAAGGGTTTAAAATGCAAAACAAAGGAATTTATATTTGATCCATCTATAATAGACAATTCCTAAAGTGTTTTGAAAAATGAATTGCTGCTGTTGACTGTACACTTTAGGAACATCACTTTGATAGGTGTGGGGAGGCTGGATTAGAGCAGGGACACTTGAATCAGCGAGGCTATTGCAACAGTTCAGTCTATGGCTGATTGCCTTCTGGATATATTACAGTTTGTCAATATCCTTCCTAAAATAAAGTATCCAGGACTGAACACAAATACCCTAGATGTAGTCTGAATAGGGTAGAGTGAAACAGGACTCTCACCTCTGTTCTGGGAACTTTGCTTCTCTTAATATAACTTAAGATTATATTAGCTTTTTTGATTACCATTTCACTTTGTTAACTTTTATTGAACTTGTCTATAAAATCCCCCAGGTCTTTTTCTCATGGGCTATTATCTAGCCATGTGTTCCCATCCTATATATAAATGAGTTTTTTCAGTCCAATTCTAAGACTTTACATTTATCTTTATTAAATTTTATCTTATTAGATTTGTCCCATCATACTAGCATACTGAGATATTTTTGGACCATGATTCTGTCATTTCACAAAGCAGCTATCTTTCCTAGTGTCATGTCATATGAAAAATTGATACTCATACCATTTATGCTTTCATCCAAGCCATTTGTGAAAATATTGGAAAGAATAAAGCAGTGTGGAACTTTATTTGGTGAGTTCTTTTCCATTTAGCTCTGATCAACCAATTTTGAATATACTTAACTGTACTCTACTGTTCACCTCATTCCATCTTGTCATAAAGGTATTGGGAGAGATTTTCAAATACTTGCCAAATTACAGGCATGTTATACCAATGACATCATCTTTATTTACCAGTCTAGTAAATCTATATAAAAAAGAAATGAAGTTGGTCTTGATAACTTATTCTTGATGAACCCATGATAGAGCTTAGTGGTTACTGCTTCCCTTTCTAGATGCTTGCAAACCCTCCTCCTTTAGACAAGGACTTCTTAAACTTTTCCCACTCAAGACCCTTTCAGTGCTTCTTGAACAGTTTAAGAAACACTGCTCTAGACTTTTGTTAGGATTTGAAGTGAAGCACATTAAGCTATTGGTTGAAGGATTTGTTTTTGTAGAAATTGAATGAGAAAAACATTTTGGCATAAAAAATCAATAAAAGTTTGATATTGAAGATTTATAGGGAGTTAGTACAAATCCATAAGACTATGGACATTCCCAATAGATAAAGAAAGGGCTCAAATGATAAGCAAGAATGTTATTCTAAATTAGAATTACATATTATAAATGACCATATGGAGATGTGCTCCAAGTTACTAATTGCAGAAATACAAATTAGAATAACTGACATGGTTTCCCTGCACATCCTAAAATTTGGCAAAAGTAACAAAAAATGGATACAGTCAATGTTGGTGAAGGAATACGGAAACAGTAATACACACTGTTGGTGGAGCTGTGATTTTGTTCAATTGTTCTGGATAACGGCATAGAATTGTAAAAGTGGCTAAACTGTCTGTCTCCTTATACAGAGATCCCAGTACTGGGCATATAACACAAGGAGGTAAAAAAACAAAAACAAAAAAACCCAAAAAACTAAAAACCAGGAACAAAGATGAAATATGTAGCAAATTATTTGTGGCAGCATCTTTTATGGCAACAAAGATCAGCTGAGGACTGTATATCTAGAAATAAATGATGTAAAAACAAAAGGCAAACTTAAAAAAAATCAACCTCTTTTTAGCAGATCTTTGTGGTAATAGCTACTTATATTTTGCATATTAATTTTAAAATATGACTGGTGTGAGTAAAATATTTAGTTATTTGACAGCATGAAAAGACTCTGTTTGAATTTATATTATTGTGTTAACTAATTTCCATGTAGGGAAACAGGTAAATGAAGAGAAAATATTTAATGAATAATCTTGTCTATACTGTAACTACAAGCCTTTTGAATTCTTCACTCTCAGCCATAAATTCCATCCTTGAGGGACCAATATAAAATTGATCTCCTGCATTGTGCTTTCTCTTTAATTTATAATCAATATATATGATTAAATGTTTACTGGTTTGAATAGAGTAACAAGGTAGTTAATCAGTAAGAGATATGCTAGGACACTATGTCTTAAAGAATATTTAAAAATGCCAGTATTCAGGTTGTATTATAGGATCTGGTATAGATGAAAGAAGAATAAGAATTTTAAGTTACAGTGACTTTCTTCATATCGGACTGCGGTGAACCTCACTCTGAAAATGCTCAAACAGACCTATAATCTTACTGATTCTGGGGTTCCTTCCAGTGATCCAGATTGCAACTCATCTATGCCTACCCACTCATGCCCTCCCCAAAGTGTACCACAGGGGATTTCCTCATTGTGCTGGTGGCCCTTCTCATTTTTTTTCTGACAACTCAGAGGTACATATAGAGAACTTTGATTATCCATCTGTCATCCCTTGTAATCAGTCCATCTTCTCTTTTGGTTTTATAGTTCTTTGATAATCAGTTGGTATAGTTAATTTTCATTGTAAAATGATAATAATAATAACAACAATAATAGCATTCCTATAGCAAAGTATTATCTTGCTTGATCTTTGTGAGATAGATGCTATTATTGTCCACATTTAATAGACGAGGAAACTGAGGTCCAGAGAGGAGATGAAATTTAAACTCAGCTCTCCCTGACTCCATCTGTACTGTACCCATTATGCCACTTAGCTGTCAGACCAGTGCAGATCAGTGCTTTCTCATGTAGACACTAAGTAACTAGATGAGGTTCATATATAGCAAATGCATCAGTATTGGAACTGGAATCCAAGTCCTCCTAAATCCCAGGTTGGGTCTTTCTATCCATGTCTGTTGTTATTTACTTAAAATTTCAATTTAGCAATAGTTAATGAGAAGATTTAAAGTCTGACAAACCCTGACACTTAATAAATAGAACAGTGTGACAAGATACCCTGGTGATATGATGATTATAAATTAATGAGCAACAGCGTACTTTTATTTTTTCCTGAAATTATTCTCGAAATTTTCTCCCTCTAACCCTGAAGTAATTAGCAGAACAGCCCAAACCAATGCTTTTCCCAAAAAGCACCCTGCATCTTTACTGAAAAAAAATCAGAGTACAAGATTGAAGAATGTAATTCATGAGGAAAACGAGTGGATCACTGGAAAAGCTTGAGAGAGAAAGCTGGGGACCACAAAACAAAGACGAAGAACGTGAACACGTCACCTTCTAAAGAAACAATGAACTGGATTATTAACTTTATCATAGGATTTCAGTATCCTGTAAGTAGAGTCTAGCTTCTAAGCATTTAGTACAAATGATTTTCTTTAAATATGATGAAAATGAAAGAGGAGACATGAAAAGGAAGAAAATGTTGGATTTATTTTTACTGCCCCAAAAAGTTTTGTTAAAACATATGACAAAAGTTAAATGCCATCAGAAAATTCTTCATTTTGTCTGGTCATTCACTTTAACTCTGGAAAATGCATAAATATTAACTGTGCTGTGCTTCTTAATTTTATGTCTAAGTGCATTGTATCTGAAGAATGCCAAGGCCTTGGGTGTTTAACAATTGTGTATAACATGTAATCTAAGATTAATTTTTGGGGTTTGTTTTAAAGCAAAGGCACTGGAAAATTAAATTAAGGTAGATCAAAAGCTATCTTTGTAATATACCTTACACAGTATAAATTAAAAATTTGAAGCATCTATTGGGATAATTCAGGCCCCCAATACTTAACTTTTAATTTAATTATCTGCTAGGAATTATAATAATGGCATAGGTGTATTTTGGACCTGAATGGTAATCTTCCATTTCACTCAGAGTAACTTTATAAAGCAGGGGTTGATAACATATGGCATACATTCCAAAAGTAGCAAATGAGAGCAATTGGCCCATTTGCTAAGAGGGACAATTATGTTAGATGAGCTTTTAAAGTCCCTACCAGCCCTAACATTCAATGAATCTGTAATCTGAATTACATCTTAAAGTTGCAGCCTTGGACCTGCACAATCTATTTTTGTTTTGTCAAATATGTCAATAACTCTGTTTCCTCATCTGTGTGGACACTTCTTCCACTGGTTTGGATTGCAACCTGTGTGAAATGAAATAATTTTTTAAATGTATTTTTTCTTTATTCCCCAAAGTAAAGCCTTAGATTTAAGGTCATTTTTTCTATCTAAAAGTTATTCTAGTGTTCCAGCAAGAAGTCAGAGAATCATCCTCGATTTCACATTGTGTAATGAGATGTGAAAGTCTTAAGTTTCAGTGTAGTGAAGGTAACACTAAAGTTCAGTGGATTTCAGGTTCTGCCAACATGGAAAGCTTTGAATATGATATTGTCTACTATCTCTGAAAGTAGCTATTATACCAAGTAACTAGAACCTAAGGAACAAATTGAAATTCAAAATTCAAAATTCAAAATTCAAAACCTAAGTTTTGAAAGGCCCTTCACCAGCAAGTTATTACATAGTAAAGAGAAATTAGGTGAGTAATTCTTTTACTGTGGTGCCCTGTGAAACAAAGAAAAATATAAAATTGTTTTTGGTCAACAAACATTTATTAAGTTCTACAGTATATAGGCTCTGTGCTAAACACTGGAGAAAGCCAGTGGAAAAACAGTCTTGTGTGGTTCTTTTCTGTTTCTGCAGTAACAGTGATGGAGTATAAGAAAAGGAGGTAGAGTGCTAGGAATCACAGTTTTTTCGATTGTTTATGCATTAATATGATTCTAAATGTGAAATACTTATCCAATGACCAAGAAATTGAAATGTTCCTTGATGGATTATTATGAAAAATGTCATTATTGCCATTCTTTTGTTAATGAAATCAGAAGACATGAAGAAATTGTAGTTAAGTAAAAGGATTTAAAAGGTGTCTTTGGAGAGACAAATTCAGGAATTGGTGGGATTTTCATTGTGTTTCTCAGAGTATCAAGGAACATTACTTCATGGGCTATTAACTTTTTGCTTCTTGTGATAAGCGTATTGAAAAAATTACCATGATGGAGGTAACTGTAGTTTAGGTGTAAACATCTGTTATAGAAGGTGATGAAGAAGAAAAAAATTTTGAAGAACTTAACAAGATCCTTCCAACCAAATCAATATGTTCCTTGATTTTTGATGTGGTCAGTGTGAAAGGAGAAGCCTCCTGGTGTGGTGAACAGAAAGCCAGTCTAGGAGCCAGGGAGACTTGGGTTCAAGTTCTGCCTTTGGCATATTCTGGCCCTGTGACCCTGGAAAAGCCAATTAAACCTCTCACTGCTCTAGGCAACTCTCTAAGACTGAGTTACAAAGAGAGTGCTGACCTGTCTTTGTCCTTATCTCTATCTCTATATCTATCAATATGAAAATGGACATTGGGGATGACTGCATCAAGTCCCAGAATAATACTTGGTTTCCTCAACAAGATACACAATTATTGGCATAGTCCATGCAGGAAGAACAGAGGGTGAAAAATATAAACAGCTACCCTGGGGCAGCCTTTTGAGTGAGTCCCTAAGTTTGTATCTATATCTAGCTATCCTGTATCTTCTCTTTATATTTGTATTTCTGCAAGTTTTCTCCTACCCCTGGAATATAAGTTCATTGGGGTCAGTGGTTATTTAACTTTTATTTTTGTAAAAAAAAAATAAAAGATCAGCATAGTGCCTGGCATATAATAAACACTTAATAAATACTTGTTCATTGATTTGTTGAATTTATTGAATCACTTTAATGTCATTGCTTTGGAACAAAGAAAGGTAAGATGGCAAACTTCACATAAATGTAGTGTCATTGCTTCTGAGGTCTTGTGTAAGACAAGGGTATTGTTCACCATATTTACCTGTTGTAGGAAGAGGCTTAAGCAACAAACAGTTATTCTGTAATGAATACATAATAGGTGGGCTCTTTATTTTTTGGTGGACCTTGAGTCTGCTAATTTGCTATTTCTAAAAATTTTCAAAGGTCTTTACACATTATTTGGGTGTGGTGGTAATTATATTCATCTTTTATTTTATGTATCATCTTGTATGCAAATTGGTATTTCAACACGCTTTACTGACAGCTTAGTTTTCCAAATAGCTTCTCTGAATTATTTAAGAGCCTGTGAACTGCAAACTTGTAGTCTAACAAGGTCAATTAAATACTTCATCTAAATGACTAATTATTAGACTGTCTGTGAAGGAAGATGGGAGATGGTTGTTGAGGGGGGTCTAATATTGAATGAAACCTTTAGAGCAAATTGTGTATATTCTGTATAGTTAGTGTTTTTGTGTATCACATCAGTTGATCAACTCTTCCTCTTACACAATTTGATCATGAGGCCTTTCATCGATATCTTTAGAAAAATATCAATACTTGAATTGACTTTAAAATTCACTTTCTCCTTTAGAAATTAAACCAGTGAGCTCTGGATTAACTGACTCAGTAGTACAGTAAAAACTCTGTTCCCCTTCCCTGGCTCACTGGATAGGAAAACAATATAGGTTTTCTTAAAATGTCAATTAGTATTTCTCTGTTTTAAGGGATATGTGATCTCACTAATGCTGTTACTCCTTACAACCCATCCTTGACTTCTCATAATGTGAATATTTGTCTTTGTTCTTCTGTCAATCTTCCACAGGAGTTCCACCCACCCAAAATGAGGTCTTTCCTTTAGATCTCTTAACATGGATTTGAGAGGAATGCTAGTGACATTTGTCAGTCATCCATATCTCTTTTTTAGTACCATGGCCAGCCTACCTTTTTAGTAGTACATTTCTAATGATATCCTTTATATTGCCTCTGTCCAAGTTTTCTTTGGCAACATGTTCCAGACTACTCATACCTACTATGTACCTTTGGGTGACTCATAATTTAACTCTTTGGAAGCTGTGGCATTCCATGACTCATAGCTACATAGCATCACTGGAAGAGTATTGATTTTATGTCCTTTGACCCAAAGGTACTACTACTAGGCATATATTTGAAGGCTGTCTATCAAAGATAGAGGTAAAGGTTCCATAGAAACAAAATTAGTTATGGTAATAATTTTTGTAGTAGCAAAAAATTGGAAGGAAAGTAGTAATGGCTGCCCATTTATTGGGGAATATCTAAACAAACTGTATTATACCAATGTAATAGAATATCATTACATTGTTAAGAAGCAAAAAATATAAAGAATTCAGAGAAACCTGGGGAAACTTATATGAAATGATATAGAGAAAAGAAAACAAAGTAGGGAAGAATTTGTACTGCAGCCATAATACTGTAAATGCAAATAAACAAATAGTGAAAGACTTCAGAACTCTGATCAATGCACTTAACAATCATGATTTCAGAGGACTTTACATTGAAGTAAAATAAATAAATAAAGACATAGGTACAAAATAAGGACTACTTTGTTAAACATGGCCATTAGATGAATTTATTTTTCTTACCTGTACTTTGTTATAGGGATGAGAGGGAATGAATATCATTGGGAAGTGAGAACAGCATGAAAAAAGAGCATCAATAAAACTTATTTTAAAAAAAGAATATAGGGGCGGCTAGGTGGTGCAGTGAGTAGAGCGTCGGCCCTGGAGTCAGAAGGACCTGAGTTCGGTTCCGGCCTCAGACACTTAACACACACACAAACAAAAACCTAGCTGTGTGACCTTGGGCAAGTTACTTAACCCCAATTGCCCTCCAAAAAGCAATATATATATATATATATATATATATATATATATATATATATATATATATATATATATAAAGAACAGCCTTTGTTTCAGAAGGAGACTAGATGTTTTTAAAAATACCCATAATTTTTAATATTCATTGTGCTCTTCTCTGTGAGGAGATCTAATTCTGGATCTAAGCTTATTGTCCATCCTCAATTACTCTGAATGCTACTTATCTGGTACATGCCTTATAGCAGTGGTTCTGGTTCTTACAAACTAGCTTCGTTGGTCATTTATCTAATTAGATATCATAGTCTGGACACGCATTATTTATTCACTTGCCTTTTCCTCTTTTGGCAGTTAGGTTGAACTGTCTTGAGTGTTAGTAGTCTATCTATCTGGCTATCATCCATGACAATGGCAGATGCTTCTGGTGAGTGTACATCTTTCTAATTTATGCCTCGCTTGATATGAACAATTAGAGGGTTGTTGAACAAAGTTATCACTGTTGTTAGATCTTTCATGGAATTTAGTATGATTTTTTATATCTTCCTGTTGAAGGAGATGCTTTAAGACAACATGGTGCTTTTATTGAATTTTTTTTTAATAGGACTTCCTCTTTACTTTTTCTCTTGTAACTTCTTTGGAGAGTAGTAAGAGAGGAGAGTAGGAAGGAGTAATGGGGAGTAGAGGATTTCTCTATCCTTCCTGCCAGGGACAAATGATGGCAACTTGCACCAGAATCATAGAATAGAGGTAGATTGTGGCCCCAAAATATAATTCATGGTCAATTTCAACTCCTGTGTAAAAGAGGAAAGATTTTGGGATTCTTCTTGCCAGAGGAGTGTTTCCTGCACAGCACCAGCTTTGGGGGATGCTTTGTTATTAGATATTCAGAAGTTTGGGAGTTCCCAAGTTCCAGAGTTTGAGCATCAGACCACATAAAGAAAAAATGTGATTTCCTGATAGAGGAAAGTTCTTTGTATGAAGAACAGTCTCTACAGTTCCTGTATAACATAGTAAATAGCATGCTGAACTTGGAGTCAGGAAGATCTGGATTCAAATTCTGCCCCTGATATTTACTAGCTGGGCAAATTACTTAGTTTTTCTGAACCTGTTTCATCTTTTGTAATATGAAGAAAATAATACCGGTGGCACCAGCCTTACAGCAGAGGTTCTTAATTTTGGGTCCAGGGATAGATTTCAGGGGATCTACAAACTTGGATGGAAAAAATTACATCTTTATTTCAATATAATTGATTCCTTTGTAATCCTATGTATTTTATTTATGCACTTTAAAACATTATTCCTAGGAATTCACAGGCTTCATCAGAATCTCAGAAGGATCTGTGACATAAAAAAAGTAATTAATCCCTGCCATAATGTGGCTATTGTGGCTTTACAGACATAATGTATGTAAAGTGCTTTTAACTTTAGCCTGTTGTATCTCAGATGTTATTGTAGTCAGGAAGTCAGGAAGATGAGTTCAACTTTGGTCTCAGATACCTACTAGCTGTGTGACCGTGGGCAAATCACTCAACTTCTGTTTGCCTCAGTTTCCTCATCTGTAAAATGGGGATAATAATAGTACCCACCTCCCTGGGTCATTGTGAGGATCAAAGTTGTTAATATTTATACAGTGCTTAGCACAGTGCCTATGTACAATATAAATGCTAATTATTTTAATTATTACTATTTTCATTATTATTACTTTGCAAAGTTAGGTGCTCTTTAGAGGGGAAAAAAAAGAATAATCCATGTAGTTCTTGTGCAGGGTCATCCTTGGAGAGATGCCATCATGGAAGAAGCTTCCAGATGGTATGTTCTACTGGCATAGCCTCTGAGAATCTGTGGTCATTTACATGCCTTGATGAGGCAGACATTGGAGCAGAGCTTTATGGAGTACTCATGCAAAGTCTACTCAAGATGTTCAAGTCATTTTCTTGGTGGTTCTATGGGAACAATGAAGATAGAAGACTTTCTTTCCCTCTGTGCTTCAGTTTCCTTATTTTTCAAAGCAGAAAAGCAGACATACAAGTTTTCTGGGAATTGGTTGCCACAGCATTTCATTTTAACACTTGTCATGTTCTGTGTTCAGGGGCTGCATTGTTAGTCATACTACCAGTTTGGTACCACATAGAATGCACATTACAAAACTGCCTTAGCACCTGACCTCTATCATCCAGTAAAACCTTTTAAAACCTGGTCTTCCACCTGCTTCACTTGAATTTTTATTAGGCAGACTGCTCTCCAGTACAGCATTCTCATTAGATATCTACAGTAATTCTTACAAATCATCAGAGGATTACTTGGAACACTTAGGCTATTTTTGTTTAAAGACTGCAAAGACTGCCATCTAAGAGTCTATGCCTTTCCAGAAGTTGAGTTTTTGTTCTCAGCCTTGCTTAGTTTATAAGACTTAATGGTCAGACATATTTGGCTGGGTTACCAGCTGGAAAGAGTTGTTGTAAAAAGGTTACCCCCAAGCTGCACAATGCCCTCAGCTAGGCTATGAGACCGAACATCTATGGCAACATGGGGACACTCCCATTTATTCTCTTCAGAAGCATGGCAAGTGTTTCCCTTAACTTCTTTGTTCCCCTCATCAAAGAGCATCCTTACAATGGACTTGTGATCAAGCAGTAATGGTCAGGACTGGTGAATGCAGTTTCATTTCTAAGTGCATGTCTTCCAATGGGTGATTCATCAGCTGCTGTTTTATAAAGTATGTCATGAAGCTTGCAGCTGGGCACTGGAGCAGCAGTTTCTATGTCGTTGCTAGGGATTCTGCATTAAATATCCCAATTCTCTGTAGTAGACACTAGGAAAAATTGACATTCTGACTTCCCATAAGAGAATGGAATACGTGATTCATAGTCCTCCTTCTGCAACATTAATCAGACCCTGTTTACATGGAAATAAGCCAAAAAAGCTAGAGCCAAAGAGGTACATTTGGAAAGCCAAATGGTGATGTCATCTGGGGCAAAGTAGCAACGGCAAGCCACTTAACTGGCTTAGATGTCTTGTATTTTGCTGTGGGAGCAAATCCCAGTTAAGTGTCAGAGAAACACTGGACCCTGATGTTGGGAATTACATGGTTTTACTATAATTTGTTTTTTAAATAGTATAAGATCATCATTAGTTGTTCCTCTAGTGGAAGCAGCCTGATCCATTAGATACAACTGGGAATAGGGGAGTTTGTGTTATAATGCATATCGCCATAGGAGAAAACAGGTTGATTATATGATGATATTTGTTTTCTGATTCATTCCAATTGCATTCCTTTCACCATTGAGTTAGACCTCCATACTATAGGGGTCGCATGTATACCCATATCATACCCACAGAATCATCTTTACAAAGAAATGAAATAATAAATTGCTTGCCTTGGCTTGTCCCAGGAAGGCAGAACAAAGACCAATTGGTAGAAGTTGTGGAGAGGTAGAATTAGGCTTCCTATAAGGAAAAACTTCCTTGAAATTAGAGTCATCCAAAAGGGTAATTGACTGTTTTAGGAAGTAGTAGGTCCCTCTTCACTGGAGTCATCAAGTGAGCAGGATGACTTTGTCTGGGACTTTGTCGAGGGGATTCTTTTTGAAGTTTAAATTAGACTAGATGACTATCTCTTCAAACTTTGAGCTCTGTGATTCTTTGAGTTTATATAGTGATTCCTGTCTCCTGTGAGGATTGATAATTCCATGATTTCTGGATTGGAACTCAGACAAGATAGCCACATTATAGCTGTTTGGCAACTATTATTATGTAAAATAATCAGTTTCAACTTGATATGAAATTCTTTTTGATTTCTAAGATGGGAAAACAGGATATGATGCCCTAAGAATGTGTTTTTTTTTTAAACAAATACTTTATTAACTTCTGTTTTACACCATTCATTTCCGCCAGATTTTGAGTTACAATCATTTTCCCCCCATTATTCCCCTACCCAACCTCCCAGAATAGCAGTCCCACAAGATATCGCTTCCTCCAATCTGCTCTCTCCCATACCTTCTCCCATACCCCCATTGACTTTTCCATTAGAGGAAGATGAATCTTTGTGTCCCAATGCCTGCACATCTTATCTCCCAATTATAGGCAAAAGAGTATTAATAATAGTATTTATATATATATTTGAAACATTTAATGTTACGACCTCGAATTTCAGATCCATTTCCTTCCTCCCTTGTCACCCATTCCTTCTTGGGAGATAAGTAATTCAGTATATGTTGTACATGTCTAGCTATGCAAAACATTATCATGGTAGATATGTTGTACAAGGCTGCTTATAATTCCCTCCCACTCATCCCACCCCCCACCTGGTCCATTCCTTACATGATCCTGTCCCTCTTCTATAGTGGGTACTTCCAACCTCCCCTCCCCCCAAGGACGCCCTCCCATCCATCATCCCTCATCTCATCCCCCTTCCCCCTATCCTGCTGCAGGTTGAGATATCCCATTTAGTATGTATGTCATTTTCTCCCTGAACCAAATTCAATGTGAATGTGGTTTTGCCTTTTTAGCCTTCCTTATTCTCCCCCTCCTTTGCACCCACTTCCCCACATGAGATAGTTTACCCTACCATGTCTCTCCCCATCTCCTCTTGCCACTTTCCTCTCTCACCTCATAATTTCATCCCTTGAGTACTCTCCCTTCCCAACAAAATCAACCTATGCCCTCTATCCATATATAACTGTAACCATATACACACACATTCACATATGTATTCATATGACCACACCCCTTCTTCCATTATTTTCATAGTGAGAAAGATATCATCAGTCACAGTTATTGCTTTTCCATATAGGAATGTAAATAGTTCAACTTTGATAAGTTCCTTTTGATTTCTTTTCCTGATTACCTTCTCAGGCATCTCTTCCTTCTTGTGTCTGGATGTCAAATTTTCTATTCAACTCTGGTTTTTTCCTCAGAATGCTTGAAAGTCCTCTATTCCACTGAATGACCATATTTTCCCCTGAAACAAAATACTCAGTTTTGCTGGGTAGGTGACCCTTGGGTTCATTCCCAGTTCTTTTGCCCTCTGGAATATCATATTCCATGCCCTTCAATCCCTCGGTGTAGAAGCTGCCAGGTCCTGGGCTATTCTGATTGTGTTTCCACAATATTGAAATTGTTTCTTCCTGGCTGCTTGTAGTATTTTCTCCTTGATCTGGGGATTCTGGAACCTGGCTATAATATTCCTGGGAGTTTTCTTTTTGGGATCTTTTCAGGAGGTGATCTGTGGATTCTTTCAACCTCTATTTTGCCCTCTGGGTCTAAAACATCAGGGCAATTTTCCTTGAGAATTTCTTGAAGAGTGATTTCTAGGTTCTTTCTTTGATCATGGCTTTCAGGTAGTCCAATAATTTTTAAATTGCCTCTCCTGGATCTATTTTCCAGGTCAGTGGTTTTTCCCATGAGATATTTCACATTGTCTTCTAATCTTTCGTTTGTTTGGATCTGCTTAACAGCATCTTGATTTCTCATAAAGTCACTACCTTCCATTTGCTCCAGTCTAACTCTGAAGGAATGAATCTCCTCAGTGAACTTTTGAGATTCTTTTTCCATCTGGCAAATTCGACTTTTTAAGGCATTCTTCTCCTCATTGCCCTTTTGGGCCTCCTTTGCCATTTGAGCTAGTCTATTTTTTAAGGTGTTGTTTTCCTCAGTCAGGCTGTTGACCCTCATTTCATACTTTTCCTGCATCCTTCTCATTTCTCTTTCTAATTTTTCCTCCACTTCTCTTATTTGATTTTTAAAGTCCTTCTTAAGGTCCTCTATGGCCTGCAACCCGCTCATGTTTTCCCCTGGGGCTTTTGGAGCAGGACTTCTGACCTCACAGTCCTTTTCCTGCTCTATGCCCCCAAAATAGGAGTCTAGGGTTGCATTTTCCTGTTTCCTTTGCCTTGGCATGTTGCCACTTAATTGCTTGACTTTTGGGCTTGTTGCCACACTATGGCTTTAAGGCCAGATAGAGGAATTTTCGTCACGAACGTGTGGGGGGCAACTTCCGTTTCTGGCAAGCTGTAAACCCACCCACAACTTCCACCCTAGATCACAATCCAGATCCAGGGAGGTTAAAGCAAGAGCGATTACCCCCCAAGACTGATCGCTGGATCTCCCACGATTTGTAGGCTGGGAGCCGGAAATGCCTCTGAAAACTACACAGTGGCGTGTCTCCTCAGCAGCTTCTAGCCCCCAGGGGAGGGAGCTGACGCATTCCCCAAATACAGGTCCCAAAGTCCATAGGACACTAACCTCTTACTTTGTCCTAGGCAAGTCTATGTTGATAATTCTGGAGTCTCCACAGGTTCCTGGTGTTCTGGGGTTCCTCCAGCTGGCTGCTGGCCCTGCCGCCCTGGGGTTAAAACCTCGGCTCACGTGGACCTGGGCTCGGCTCGGCTCGGCTCCTGCGCTCTGCGAGCTGCCGGCTCCCAGACCGCTGCGCTGGTCCTTCCTGCAGGGTGCTGAATGTCCTCAGCGGGAGGTTAGCTTCTCTGTGTCGTTCTGTGGGTGCTGGGGCTCCAGAAGTTTTTCAGAGTCCTTTTTTACATAGTTTGTGGAGAATCTGGGGGCAGAGAGGCTTGGACGAGCTGTTTCTACTCCGCCATCTTGGCTCCGCCCCCCCCAAGAATGTGTTTTGTCTTAGCACTTGAATATTTAACCAAATTAATTTTTAAAAATAAAATTTAAATAAATAATATTCTTCTTATGAAGACGTATTTTGAGAGATCTTTAATCACCACAAGTGATGACAACTTAGTTATTAGGTGTCATATGACAGAAGTACTCTGTGTAGGGCAATATTCCACTGGTACTAAGTAGGTTCATTATTAGTGAGAGGCATACCAAGTACTGAATCATATATACCAGTCTCTAAGAAGGTCTCTCAAAACAGGCCTCCCATGTAGAAATCAGATATGCCAAGCCAGACCTTGTAAAGGAATGTTTAGCAGTTACCATTAATGAATATCAACACTATAATTTCTCTAGGGCCATAGACTATAGTGGTGGGTATGTTTTAATATGTTTGGAGTGTAGTGTAAGCTTGTAAAGATATATACATAATGTGTATATATGTGTGTGGATGAATGTATGTATGTGTATGTATGTACATGTAGAATAGGGGAAGGGTGGTAAATTCATCTTTGATTAGTAGAAAAAATAGGACGCTTGCTTGAACTTTTCCTCCTGTTTTACAAGCAGCCAGAAGCTTCTAGGAAGGTTGCAGAGTAAAACTCTGACTACTTTGCTTGCGTGGCAATTTTTGACAAGGACTAATAAAATTGACATGGTTGAATTTATTTTTCTCCTCCTCCCTGTGTCCCTGAGAACCATGAAGTGACCAAAAAAGTAGTTGTTTTTTTTTAAAGGAGTAAGTAGAGACTCAAAGTTTCACATTCTGAATAATCAGCTCCTTAACAATGGAAAACTTACTATTTTATTTGCTATGTCGGGATTGTAAAGGGATGGAAATAGTTGCCATTAGTGAATAACCTCATTACAATTTCCCTAGGGCTACAGAATAAAACAATGGGTGTGATTTCATCTGTTTGGAGTCCAGTGTCAGTATGTAAAGATCATAGCTTTATCTGTATCATCTTTATATCTCTACCAGGATTTCCCTACAATGATAAAATCACAGGCCCAAAGTACCACAACAAAAGGGTTGAAAGAGAGGGATGAAAGGTGTTTATTGCTTAGATTTGATCATGCATTTGGAAGAATACCCTATGGAGTCTATCCATTGATATTTGTATCTGGTACAGACTGTATATATAGATAAACAATGACCTGGACCAGGGTGAAATAGGAAGAAGAGAGTGGGCTGGGTTGCTTTTGGAAAATTAATTACAAAGCTTAATTCCCAAGATTCCTATAAAAACAAAGGCCTATCCTTTTAATACTAATATTCCACTGATGTTACTGTATGGTAACATGACATTACCTTCATCTGAAGAATTAAAAGTGAATATCACACAGATGCAGTTCAGAGGCATATGACTGGTGGGATGCAACATCTATCCAATGAAGAACTCAAAAAAGAGGCATAAATGATGTCATCAAGGAATTGTAGGATAGGAAGAGAAGGTGAGCTGGTCACATGGCAAGAATCAGGGGTGACAGCTGGGCAGCCAGAATACTTCACTGGTTCTCTCATAATGTCAGGAGAAGGAGAGGAAGGTTACTAGCACATTAGGTGGTCCCCCTGTCATGAACATAGGAAAGGGCATGGATAAAATTCACATAGGCTAGACAGACATGGATGAGGTGTAATCTACATCATTAGGGGGAAATCTCAAATTGAGATTACATCTATTTTCAATATATGGGAATGGAGAGTAATTTCTCCTGAAAAATTTAATTAGCCCCTTAATCTAATGACAAAATTATCTACCTAATTTCTCAGAAGGACTCATATTGACTCCTTTGACTGGAGGGTTACCTACCAGGGACTAGAGGTGATTTGTGAAGGGGCAAATTATACTAGGGCAGCTAGGTAGTGCAGTGGGTAAAAAAACCAGGCATAGAATCAGGAAGATGAATTCAGACCTGGCCTCAGACACCTTAGACCTCAGACACAGGTCACTTGTGTGACTCCAGACAAAGTACTTAACCTCTGTTTGTCTCAGTTTCCTTGACAGTAAAATGGGTGTAATGATAATCTTCCCAGCGTGGTTGTAAGGATCCAATGAGATAACAATTGTTAAGTGCCTAGCATATAGTGCTATGTAAATATTAGCTATTCTCATTGTTAGCTAATATATAATACATTAAGATTTGTGAAATGTTTTACACATAATATTTTGTTTGATCCTTACCCTGTGAAGGAGGTGCTATCACCCCCATTTTACAGATGAGAAAACAGATTGAGGGAAGGTAAATAACTTGCTCAGGCTCTACAACTAGTAAGTATTTGAGGCAGAATTAGAATTCAGTTCTTCCTGATTCTAAGTGCCAAATTCTGTCCATTCTGCCACCAAGCTTCCCCTCCCTGATAGAATATACTTCATGGAATAACAAAGGTCCAAGGTTCCTAATAAAATAATTCTTAAAAAAAAAAAAAGCTTGCTTATAGGCTTAGACTAATGACAAGTCAATGGCATCAGGCTTGAAATAACCTGGCTTCTTAGAACCAGAGATTCTGCTTCTGATAGCATTCACACAGAACTTCTAAATCTTCTAAAACATAAAAATCAGAGTTCCATGCAATTTAAGGGATTTTCAGAACAGTTCCTTAAAACTAAAACCCTACTTGCTTTGGTGTTAGGTGAGATGTGCTATGTTCAGTTACCATTCCAAGTGACCATAGTCTAGAATTCAGTCCTTTTTCTTCCATGTAGGCAGATAGGAGACTTTGTAGAGAGTTAAGTGTTCGTTTATTTATTTATTTATTGGAGGGGGGAAGACTGGGCAATTGGGGTTAAGTGACTTGCCCAAGGTCACACAGCTAGTAAGTGTTAAGTGTCTGAGGTTGGATTTGGACTCAGGTCCTCCTGACTCTAGGGCCAGTGCACTATTCACTGTGCCACCTAGCCACCCCCAGTTAAGTGTTTATTAATCAACCTTCCAACAGAATTCTCAGTTGTGTTACTTCTTTAATAGGAAAAGTAACCAGATTTCTATATTTTCCCTTCGTTGGAATAAAAACTTTTATTGGAGGGTTTACTAAACTGGAGTCCATGAACTTGTCTTAAAAAAATGTTTATTTTTTTCAAAAAATATACTGTTTTTCTATATAATTGATTGCCTTTGTGATCCTATGTATTTTATGCATTCAAAAATATTATTCTGAGGTGTCTATATTATTTCATCAAATTGCCAAAGGGCTCCATAACACAAAAATGGTTGTGAACCCTCGAAAAAATGCAGTTGTTAGCAACCTTTGATAAAGCTTTCTGCCTTAAAAGTACCTTGGTGGAGGAAGAAGTTATTCTTCAGTGTAAAATTTGGGATCTTTGAGATAATGCTGTTTCAGAAATGCATAAATGTGAAAAAACATATACTCCATTGTCTTTTATCATCACTTAATGATCAGTACAAAACAAAAGCAGAGAAGGCAGAGCCAAGATGGTGGAGTAAAGGCAGGGACTCTTCTGAGCTCTCCCTCAAGCCCCTCCAAATACCTTTAGATAATGACTCTAAACAAACTCTAGAGCAACATAACCCACAAAAAGATGGACTAAAACCATTTTCCAGCCCAAGACAATGTAGATGGTCAGCAGGAAGGATCTGTTGCACCTGAGTGAGAGTGGAGCCACACCAGTGCAGACCAGGCCCCAGCAAACCAGGAGCAGTCCTTGGGAGTCACTAAATCAGCAGCAGCAGTGGCTGCTCCCAGAGTTCTCAGTCTACAGATGGTAAGGGGGAGCCAAACAGCTAATCAGAAGGAAATTACAGAGGCCTTTTTGCTGGCATGGGGGGGGGGGGCGGGACAGGACTCTTTTGCTTTGCCTATACTCATATCCAAATTGCAGTCCTGGGTGGCAATTCCAGTGTGAGGAGAAGCACTAGCATAGCAGAACTTGTGGCTGCAGTGGAGAGGGAGCTATTATCACAGTTCTAGGGCAGAAAAGAGTGCTTGTGGTCAATCACAGATCAGAGCACAGGCAAGAAGAGGAGGAAACACCTCTCCTTAGATCATACCACCTTGGAAGAACTTAACATTTATAGGTCCCTAGATGTATCTCTGAAAACAGCTGCACAAAATCCTTAAAGCTTGGGCCAGTGTGCCTAACACCCTAGAAGCAGAATCCTACTTTAACAAAGAATTAAAAGTTAAGTAATAACTGGGAATATAAGCAAACAGCAGAAAAAAAATCTTGACCATAGAAAGTTGCTATGGTGACAAGGAAGATCAAAATACGTACTTAGAAGAAGATAACAAAGTCAAAGCTTCTACATCCAAAACCGCCAAGAAAAACACAAACTGGTTTCAGGTCATGGAAGAGCTCAAAAAGTATTTTGAAAATCAAGTAAGAGAAGTAGAGGAAAAATTGGGAAGAGAAATGACAGTCATGCAAGAAAATCATGAAAAAGAGAGTCAACAGCTTGGTAAAAGAGACACACAAAAAAATGCTGAAGAAAAAAACACTTTCAAAAGCCAAATAGACCAAATGGTAAAAGATATACAAAAAGCTAATGAGGAGAACACCTTAAAAAAAAGAATTGGCCAAATGGAAAAAGAGGTACAAAAATTCACTGAAGAAAAACAGTCTTTGGAAAGTAGAATTGGCCAAGTGACTCTACCAGAAATCAAGGAACAATAAAACAAAACCAAAAGAGTGAAAAAAAGAAGACAATGTGCAGTATCTCATTGGAAAATCAACTGACCTGGAAAATAAATCCAGGAGAGATAAATTTAAAAATTATTAGACTATCTGAAAGCCATGATTAGAAAAAGAGCCTAGATATCATCTTTCAAGAAATTATCAAGGAAAACTGCCCTGATATTCTAGAACCAGAAAGTAAAATAGAAATTGAAAGAATCCACCTCCTGAAAGAGAGCTCAAAACAAAAACTTCCAATGATATTATAGCCAAATTCCAAAGCTCCCAGGTCAAAGAAGAAATATTGCAAGGAGCCAGAAAGAAATAATTCAAGCTAAAGTAACAGTCAGGATAACACAAGATTTAGCAGCTTCTACATTAAAGGATCAAATGACTTGAAATATAATATTCCAGAGGGCAAAAGAGCTAGGATTAAAACCAAGAATTACCTTCCCAGGAAAAATTAGTATAATCCTTCAGGGGAAAAAATGGATATTCAGTGAAATAGAGAACTTTCAAGCAGCAAGCATTTATGAAAAGACTAGAGCTGAATAGAAAATTTGACTTTCAAATGCAAGACTCAGGAGGAGCATAGAAAGGTAAACATAAAAGGGAAATCATAAGGGACTTAATAAGGTTAAACTGTTTATATTCCTACATGGGAAGATGATGCTTGTAACTCATAAGATCTTTCTCATTATTAGGGTAGTTAGAAGGAGAATACATAGACAGAGGGCACAGGTGTGAGTTGACTATGAAGGGATAATATCTAAAAAATACAATTAAGAGGTGAGAGAGGAAGGTACTGGGAGAAACAGAAAGGTAGAGGTAGAATTGGGATAAATTATCTCACATAAAAGAGGCAAGAAAAAGATTTTATAGGGAAGGGGAAGAGGGGGGATATAGGGTGAGCAAACCTTACTCTCATCAGAATTGGCTCAAAGTGGGAAGAACACATACTTAATTGGATATAGAAATCTATCTTCCCTACAGGAATGTAGGAGAGGAAGGGGAAAAGAGGGGAGAGTTGATAGAAGGGTGGTAGTCAGTAGCAAAACACTTTTGAGGAGGGACAGGGACAGGGTGAAAGGAGAGAGTAAATAGAATAAATGGAGAGGGGGAATAGGATGGAGGGAAATACAATTAGCAATAGTAACTGTGAAAAAAAAATTGAAGCAAGTTTCTCTGATAAAGGCCTCTTT
>WOXC01000766.1:0-46045 GCA_011680675.1 Gymnobelideus leadbeateri
ATGGATTGCATGCCTATTCACCCCTGGACTCAGACACTCAAAGCTACCAGTTCTTCAGCGTCCATGTGTACGACGATAAAAACTGGTTGGATACAAATCGTTTTACAAGGGAGTGCAGTTGAAGCTCAGAAGCCAAACCTCCCATGAAAGCGGCGAACTCAGTATGGGCTCACCGCCCACCAGATCGACCCTTCACGCTGAAAGATCCAGTTGCCGGAAAGATGTTTACCAGACTTTGGTTTTTCTCTTTCGCTCATTTTCAAAGCTGCTTTCAGAGTGAGGGCAGTGGGGGAGAGGGAAGTAATTGTTTAAATAATTTACAGGGAAGGGGAAGATAAGGTAGGGAAAGCAAAGGGAAGACAGGCAGGGCTTGCCATTTTGACCAAGGCATGATGTGAGCAATTGTCAAGAGAAATTCCACAATCCAGGAGTGGCCTTAACTCCTGGAGGGACTGTAAATTGATCATCATCCTCATATGTGGGTAATCTGAATGGATTTATTAATTGATATAAGTGCATTGAGAAAGGAACACAATTTTTTCCCTTAAAAAACAAACAAACAAAAAAAGAACGTCAAAAATCAAGTAAGTTGTCTTTTTGATTTAATAAAAGACGTTCTAGAATTTGATCAGAAAGACTGATGGTGTTGTTTCTGGTCAAAATAGATCGGTAATAAGCAGAATATCTTGACTGATGTCTATTGCTCCTTTCTTTAGCATAACTGGGGAAAAAATCTCCTTTCTCCCTTAAGTAAGGTTTCTTTCCCACACATACATCCTATTACGGTGGACTTGCAGGCATTGACGACGCTAAGGATTTATCTGGTGGCTCTGTGATATGGTTCCAAGAGGAAAAGATGGAGAAAAAGAACATCATTCTACTGATGATCTATCGCAAATGTGTATTTCTTTTAACACTGACAAGATGCCAGCCATGTTCACATTTTTTTTCCTGAAAGTCAGCCCTAAAACAAG
The DNA here is from genome assembly GCA_011680675.1 of Gymnobelideus leadbeateri. Classification (NCBI taxonomy): domain Eukaryota; kingdom Metazoa; phylum Chordata; class Mammalia; order Diprotodontia; family Petauridae; genus Gymnobelideus; species Gymnobelideus leadbeateri. The sequence goes on from WOXC01000766.1 coordinate 975, forward strand.
GAAGATTTTAGATTTTTTATTTAAACTGTGGATCTCTATTACAAGGTTTCCTTTCACTGTTTGTTTTTCAAATCCTACAGCAGCAACAACTTAACTTAGAAGAAACAAGCTCCATGTGATTTTCCCTATCCAGATGAATCCCAGAAAGTGAAATGGCTATTTTACTGTGGCGACTGGTCAAGCCATACCATGCCATCTCTCTACAGGGCTCCCAGCAGACTGAGAACCCTTATTGCTCAACACTGATATTTTCAAAAGTGTTAGTCATTATTTAAATAAACATGCTACTACCTAAGCCTCCCACTGCACCACTGCAAGTGTCTAATTCCTCTCCTTTGCCTTCTGTCTTCCATGCAGATGTAAGGCAACAGGGTGGGGCCATCTGAACTTCAGCCGCAACCAGCAAAACTCAATTATCAGCCCATATTTCTTTCTTCCATTTCCCCTTCTAAATACCTCCGAAATCATCCTGCTGTTCCAAAGGCATTTCTTCTAATTTTAGGAGATAAATTAAAATCTTTGTGGGGAGCCAAATCCTGTTGGTGTGCACATATGATGAACAGGTAGCTAGCTGAAGGTGACATGTTCATATATGGTGGAAACCATTGTGGGTGGGGAGGATGAAAAGACAGCGTCCATGGAAAAGAATAAGTCTAGCTTTTTACAGACACCAAGACCTCTCTGTACCTGTAGATAAGGGTCCATCATCTAAGCCATGCTTGTCTTCTGTTAGGTCAAGAAGACTGCACATCAGTTAAGCCAGGACCACCCAGCCCAAAGCAGACCAGGACCAGAAGCCTGCTTCTGTCACACCCATTTTTTGCTAATCCTGGTTCTCCCATAATTTTTTTTTCTATCCTCTCTTCCAGTTTATCAGCCAACTGCAAGGTTGTGCAGTTGAAGAGGCTACAAGAATAGCTGATCAGAAATAGCCCAAAACAAAAAATCCCCCTGACCAGAGAAGACTCAGGCTTAAGTGGGGAATACTAAGCATGCCCTTCTTTCACTCAGAGTGCAATCGAATTAGGTCTTATTTCTTCCTCTATTGACAACTCCTGTTTCTTTTTCTCCTTCGTCTGCATTTTATCAGCTTGCCATTGCCTTCTGTGGCATATGACAAATCAAACTGGCCTCCCCTGGACTCATTCACGGAAGATATTCTCTATTTTTTAGGGCTCCTTTCTCCATTTAGCTTACACTGCTGGACACACACACACACACACACACACACACACACACACACACACACACACACATAAACCTACGAAAATATTGGGGGGGGGGAGTGTCGGGCAATAGGATAAAATAGCCAAAAACAACTTAATAACGTGAAAAAAAAAGTAGGAAAGCAGATCCATTGCATACAAAATCAAGGGCACAATCTGGAGACAGTTAAATTTCCAAAACCTGAGTCTAAATTGTACTTTTCAAAGCATCATGCCAAAATCGTGGATATTTTCTACTATGTCAAACTTTCCAGATAGATAAGCAAGATGATCCTGCTGGGTCTTTCTATGATTCAGCACTTTCCCATAATGAGTCCAGCAGGAGTTCAAGGGGAGGAAGGCATTTTCTGTGGCTTCTTTGGGGGTGTATGGGTGTGTGGGTGGGGTGTGTATTTAACTGCATACTTTTCACTGAGCTATCTGCATTCCTGCTGCTATGAAGGGACCTCCTGGCATCCAAGGTTGTTGGGGAGGGAGGAAGGGGGCTCTGTGACCGTCCATTAGAAGGGCAGTCTCTCTCCCCAACACTAAAGAGGATGGCTCGTAAGAGGTGGGGGGGTGGGTACCTCCACCCCTACCACCATGCAAAGAAACAGACACACACACACACCCCCACAGTATCAAAGAAACACGATAGATTCCGAGGCTTTTAAGACCTAGTGAGCACTGGAAGATGCATAGAGATCAAGGAGCCCCCACCCCCACCTTTTACCGTGGAGGAAACTTCAATTCCACGCAGTAGAGGCACACGCCCAAAGAGCTCAGATTAAGAAATCGGTGTCAAGGACCCTACCTAGGGCATTTTCAGCGGAGCCCTCCTCGCCAGTCTCGGTTGCTACTAAGTAGCATACCGGTGACCCCCCCCACCCCCGACAGGAGGGCGTGGGAACTGGGGAGCAACAGCCAGCCGTACCCTCACGCTCCCTCTCCCCAAACTTAGCACTGCGGTGCTATCTGCGTTCGCCCCAACCCACTGAGGGAGAGCCGTGGGCGGGGTGGGATGCACCGTGGGGGGGAAACCCGAGCCCCACCCACCCACCCCCACGCGGGTGGCAGCCCCCAGCCAGCCCTCCGCTGTTCTGGACTCACTCACCTAGAGCACGGGCGGTGAGGCGAGGCGCGGCGCGTGGGTCGAGCCTCCCCGCGGCGTGGGGCGGCCGGGCAATGGCAGAGGACCCCTCGTCCCGGCTGGCTGGCGCGCGCGCAGGAGGCAGCAGGAGAATGGAGGGGCTGGCCGGGAGGAGGGAAGAGTGGAGGAGGGGAGGGGGCGGCAGGGAGGCGGGCGCGTCCTCTGCTTGCTCCGCATCCTCGGCAACCTCAGCATCCTCAGCATCCTCGGCATTTTCGGCATCCTCAGCATCCCTAGCCTCCAGCCTCAGCCCGGCCGCGGCCAAGGCGCGAGCTGCACAGAGCCGGCCCCGCGCGGGCGGGGGACTTTGTAACCGCGCAGGCAGTACCATCGCCCCCCGGACGCGCGGGGGGGGGGTGGAGGCCGGGGGAGGGGGGGCCCGGGAGGCCGGCGCGCGGCTGGCGGTCAGGTGACGGCGGACCACCCTCCGCTGCGGAGGAGGGTGGTTCCTGCCCGAGAGGAGCCTCCCCCGGCCCACCCCCCCAGCGCGCTCTGATTGGAACTCCCGCATCATTAACATGCGAGAACCCGAGCCGGGGCCAGGCACGTGACGCGCGGGCTCCCCCAGCCCAGGGTGGATTCCGGCTCGCGGATTCCCAGCCCGCCCCGCCCCCTCCCTCCTCCAGGTACCCCCTCCCCGCCGGCTCCCCACCTTCTTGGAAAGCAGGAAGGGCATTATCCTGCGGCGCGCGCTAGGGGAACTCGCGCGCACGGCGGCGGGGCGGGGGCGCGGGCCGGGGTGCGGGATGCAGCGCGCAGCGCCGCGCCTCTGCTGCGAGCGGGCCGGCCTGCCCCTGCCCCCCACCGGGGCCGCACGCCCGGCCCGGACGCCGGTCCCGCTTCTCCTACGGAATAAAGGCGGCTGCAGTGCGAGCCCTCGGCCCGGCATCGCGCAGGGGGAAGCAGGGGCTCTCCCGCCTCCCCGGGCCGGGACACTGGGGGAGGCAGTCGCGGCCCGCCCCCTCCTCCGGGAAGCCGGGCCGGGGCGGCGGCGGGGGCACCCCGCGGGGCGGACTCGGGCCGGATCCTTTGTGAGGGCAAACAGTCGTAAAGGTCACGTTAGAACCATTAAAGCTCTCGGGCCGAGAAGGGGCGCGCGGGGAGGTGGAGCGGGACGAGCGGTGAATCATCCCTAAAGATAATTGCTGTGCCTGTCGGAAGGATGGAGCGGGGAGCGGCGCCGTTGGCACCTGGGCGTCCTAAACCCGAATGCCAACGGCGCAGAAACGCCTGCGGGAGCCGGGCCCCCTCTTTCTGCCGGCTCCGGGCACTGGGGAGCCGAGGGAGAAGCTTGGTCAAAAGGGCAGCCTTCGCAGCTCTCTGCGGGCGTCCCTGAGTAAGGTCACCAACACCAGAAAGTAAACGCGTGTGTGTGAGTGCTCCCCTTCTCGTGTGTGTGTGTGTGTGTGTGTGCGCGCGCGCGCGCGCTCCGGGTTCTCGTGTGTGTATGTGCTCCAGGATCTTGTGTGTGTGTGTGTGTGTGTGTGTGTGTATGCTCCAGGTTCTCGTGTATGTGTGTGTGTGTGTGTGTGTATGTGTGCTCCAGGTTCTCGGGTGTGTGTGCTCCCCTTCTCTTGTGTGTGCGCGCTCCACGTTCTCGTGTGTGTATCTGTGTGTGTGCTCCAGGTTCTTGTGTGTGTGATTAAAGTCTGATCTGGAAAAGAAGTCTATTTCCTGGCTTCCTTCAGTCTTGCATTAAGGGGGATCACAGACGACGCTAGGGCCCTGGAAATCTCCTAGAAGATTTCTCGCTAGAGGATTTTAGAGATGGCCAAACTACTCCCTCCGCTCCCTCCACCCCCACCCACCCTCGAAGTAGGACTCCTGAGCGGTGGTTAGTCCAGTCCATTAGCTGCCCTGGTGGATGGTTTAAAGCTTCTCACCTTCGGCTCTTCTCCACTCGAGCCAAACGCAGTAGGACGCCCCTCACTCCCGTTATTGGGATTTTTGCAAGCCGGAACACCGACTCGAAATACCAGCGGAGCAGGAAAGGGGGGGAAACCCTCCACCTTTCTCAAAACACCCCAGTTTGAGAGATTTAAAAAACTTGTTGAAAACAAACGCTACAAAGATCCCAACCTTTCCCCCAGTTTTCACAAATAATCTATCAAAGGCACTCCTCAGGGACTTGTAGTCAAAGAATTGAATGTGACTTCAAAAATGCAGGCAAGCCCCGCTTCCCTCCCTGCACCTTAAGATTGTGTTGGGTCCTGGAATGCAATTTACACACTCTGGGAAACAGGCTCCCCTTTCCTCCTCCAGATCCCGACCAGCCCTGCCTGAAGCATGAAGTGAACTCAATCAACAAGCATTTATTAAGGGCCTACTATGTGCCAAACGCTGCTACAGGAGCTGAGGAGAGAGGGCCAAAAATATGTGGGGTGGCAGGGATTAAAAAAAAAGTATATTGAAAACGTGTTGGAATTCTCTTTTTAATGAGTGAGTCTATAGTCACTATAGATCACACCAGAGTGGAATTAGCGTTGGAAATTAGAATTAAGGCTAGAAAGCAGAACGAGAACCATGATCTTCAGAATTTAAAAAAAAATAATTTATCACGTTCGAGTTTTTGGACCCTATTTGCAAGCGGTCTCAGATGTGCGGCTGCTGTTTGCAATGGCGAGGGGGAGGATTTAACAAGGTTTTCTGCACTTGTTTCGAGGTGGGAGGATGAACGAGCAGTTAGACACAGGTCCTCAGCTGTAATCCCGGTAGCGAGTGTGGAAGGATAGACTTAAAAGTAGACAAGCACACACACGCCCACGCGCGCTCGCCCACCAGAGGAAGGAAAGGCAATTGTATTCGGCCAGCAATGCAGGGCTCAGCATCCCTTGTTAGCTAGAAACCCTCTTGGTGGCGGACTCTGGGAAGCAGGCAGAGAGCTGAGCTGAGCACTTTTTACTAAGCTTCTCCTGGGTAAAAAAAACAAAAAACAAAAAACAAAAACCCTCAAAGGAGTAGCGGGCCTTGGTGAGTGGTGACCCAAATCATCTTGAGCTCAGTGCCTTATGAATCAGGGAATTTCTAGACTCCTTGGTGTTGCTCTCATGGTTCCTCAGAAGGCCAGTATCCCCTTCTCCGGGCTCTTCACTAAACAACTTCAGACCTCGGCTTTGGAGGCATCCCGGAGGTCAGATTTCTTTCTGCTGGGGTGCGGTTGGGCTGGGCTAGGGGCGTGACTGGGGTTTGCACAAGTCCCTGGGATAGACAGGCAAAACTTCGAGATGCCCCTTCCAGCGATGGTAGGTGGAAAGGTGCTTTTTGAACAGTGACTATTGAGGAAATAAAGGTCACACCTCAAGGGTAGGGGGTATGTATGCTCTTGGTAGGGGAGGGGGCCCTAGTCTTGTGCCTGGCGCCCCAGATTCCAGGTCGCCTCTATTTTGCCGAGCTCCTTTTTCCCTAAATCAGTCATGAGTGGTTGGGTCCTTCCACCCCTTAGCTTAGTGCACCCTCAGCCGGCAGATCAAGCCCTGCCCCCTTCATCCTCAAAGCACCCGAGAATGGTCTGGGAGTGGGGGCTTCTCAGAGGCAAATAAACCCGAGCAAGATTTGACAGGAGTACGAGGTTCTACCCCATGATCCGTAGCCAGTACTTGCACCAATAAATAATCCTTTAATCTCTGCTGTGTATCTGTGCCTGGCACACAGTGGTGGCATTTATTAAAATGCTTGTTGCTACTTGTGTGTGTTTGTGTGGGTGGGTGATGGTGGTGGTGGGGTGTCCATAACATTGTTTCAAGACGCTTTCTTTCCCGGGAGTTATAGACTTGGTCATGATGGAAGGTTTAAGAATGCTGGGTGAGGCCAGTAATGCAAACACACCCGCAGCTTCCCAGCTGTGCGGGGTGCCCCTTTGGAATATTCAGGTTGCTCAGTGCTCTGCAATGAAAGAGGAATGGGCTAGAAACTGTCCCAAGCTTTCCTGGCAGGGGAGGGCCGGGGAGACTAGAGAGAAGCTCTCCATGCTGGTTTAAACCAGAAAAAAAGAATCCTTTCGCAACGCCTACCCTTCCTTTAGCCTCCTCCCCCTCGCCTCCTCCTCTCGGTTCACAGGTTAAGGTTTGCAAAGCAGCATCACCATTGGGTTGTAACTTGTGCAAGGCGGCCGCACGCCTCGCGCTGGCCCCTCCTTCTTCCTCCTTTTCTTCCTCCTCCTCCTCTTCCTCCTCCTCCTGCAGCCTCCACTAGCCTGCCGCACAACCCAGCCCGCCCCCATCCTGCGCCAGACTCCCACTGCTGCAGCCCCTGCCCCTCCCTTTAGGCCACCGCCCACCTTGCCTGTGTCCCTCTGCCACGCCCCGGAGGCACCCGGCGTCCCCACAGTCGCTCTCCTTGGCTCGGGGGTCCTGAAGGGGGAGGGGGTTCCTTAAGTGAATGCAAATGCGAGGATTTGCTCTGGGCCTCTCAAATGCCTCGGCTTGGATGTGGGCTCTATAGAGCGCACCCCTTTAGCCCAGGGCACTTCAGGGCGCGTCCGGTACCTCCATCCAGGCCTGGCCTGGCCTGGGCTATAGCTGGGCTCGCTGGTTATCAGTCTCTCCCCACTCATCCCCCGCCAGTCTGTAGATCTGGGTGACACCCTCCCACCCATCCTCACTCCCACCCCGCCGAAAGTCGCCACAGTTGAGGGCAGCGGCTGCGGCGGAGGCTGCGATTCTTGACCCTCGCGGGAGCAGCCCGCGGGTGGCCGGACTTGGGGCCCGAGCCAGGACTGGGGGCAGAGAGGGAGGGGGAAGCTGGAGTGAGGCGACAGTCGCTGGCTTCCTCCCAGCGAGCAAAGTGGGATCCCTCTCCCCCAGTTCTCCTAGAGCGTGGGAGAGAGCCGAGGGATGGGAGGGGGGTCCTGGGGAGCAAAGCCTGGTCCCCGCAGGCAGAGCGGACTAGGCGCTCCACTGCCGAGTCAATCGCACTGGGCTCTCCAGGCACGCGTGTAGATGTGTGAGTGTGTGCGCGATCTGTAGGTATGCAGGCATAACCCCCTCCCCCCGCGCCACCTACCCCTCCCTTTGTAGATTCTTCCCCCCAACCCCACACATTGGCTCCTCTGCAGTAAGGAGTCTCCCTCTTCCTTCCTTCCCTCTTTCCCTCCCTCCTCCCCTGTCTCTCCTCCCTTCTATTACCTATCCCGCTTCTGGGGGGATGGGAGAGGAGGGTGCTTCGCAGGAACACCCCAATTTGCGACAAATTAGGTGTTCCACTGGACGGGGGGGGGTGGCTTTTCACGGGACTCCCACCTTGGTCCACGGCTTGACCCGTTTGGCTCAAGGTCGCAGAACAGCCCCGGGCCGACATCAAGCTGCCCTTCCACCCTTTCGATAGCCAGCATTTCCCTACGATCCCCTTTTTATGGCTTCCCTAGACATGCTTCATCGAGCTGCCACTTTCTCTGGCCAGTCGCAGGCGCCTTTTACCGGCTTCCTTTTGACTTCGGTACACACCTGAGGCTCCGTTTATAGCTGGCCCCCCCCCCCAAATCGGGCATTTGTCAGTGTCCAAACGCGCCCCAGAAAGCGAGGTGAGAGGAGAGACCCGTGGGTCTCTGTTTAATAGCTGTTAAAGCTATTTAGCGTTAAGTACTAACAGCCCACGGGGAGGTCGAAACCAAGGCTTGGAAAACCTAAGGGAAACACCTTCTCTCTTTTTCTCCCCTCCCCCACCCCCCCCCTTTAAAGAGAGCATTTGATGAAGTGTCTGTTAACATTTTGGGACCTGACAATTACTGGCAATTAACAAGAGTAAGAATCAGGTTCTTCAATAAAACGGTTATGGTTTTAAGCCACTTGGATGATTTGCTGCTACGATAAAGGTCCACGTTTAACAATTGCCTGTTCACTCTCTGGGTTTGATTCCCCACGAAGAACATTCCATGTCCAGAATAGGGGGATCTTGGTTCAATCAGGAGTTCCCCTACGTGGAATGCAGGATATTTCCTTCCACCATTAAACAGTGCAAGTGAGAAAAAAAAAAAGGCATTGTATTATGTGGCATCTCCGTGATTCCTGGCAAGAGACTGCACCGTCACATTCCCTGGCTCTTTCTAGAGTAAGAGAAGATGCTGTTGGGGGACAGTCACCAGCAGCCTGGACAAAGGTTAGTCAGCAATCAGACTTAACTTTGCTCACCTTTATCAGTCACTCAGTAAACAAATGTCAAGCACTTGTTAGATGATGAAAATGTAAAAGCCAAAATGAAAGGGTCTCTGGCTCAGGGGATCTCCATGCAATAGAATGCCCTCTCCCCCAAGTGCAAGGAACAGATTTCACATTTTAAAGTATACAGACCCAAAAATAAAATTCTTGGTCTTCAAGGGATATAGAGGGGCATTTGGGGTGGGAGCGGGGTAGGGGGAGGTGGAGAAGATAGGAGGAACAACTTTGTAGCTACACTTTTTTGGGGGATACAGGAGTCTTCTTTTTTAACTGCCACTCACTACTCCGATGAGGCTACAGTGAAAACTGCAACAGGTTCATTGCAATGTTTATTTTTAAGAGGTCCTAGGGTACCTGCCCTAGTGAGAGTCTTATGGCCTCTCACACCCACCCAAATATATTTCTGTCATTGTTTGCCTAGGGCTCCAGAATTGCTGGTTCCTAGAATCCTAGACCAATAGCTGAGAGAGGCAGGGTAGTCCATTCCCCTCATTTATAGCCAAAGAAGGAAACATCAAACCCTTAGAAAGGGTGAATGACTTGTTCATACTTACACAGGTAAGATTTGAACACAAGTCCTTGCTGCCTTCCTGCCACTTAGAGCCTGTGCTCTCACCTGCCCCCTTCTGCTGGTTTACTTCTTCCTCTAGGGTCTCACAGTGATCTGTTTCATTCATCTTTGGTCTCTCCTTCCAAGGCTTCTCATCAACCTCCTCCATCCATTGTCGGACCCCATTCAGCTGTTGTTCCTTCTCTCTTCATCTTACTATTCAACATCTTGAAAATGTAGCCTGTGTCCAATGCTTCCACTTCCTCACAGCCCCTCGACATCTGCATTCTTGCCCACCAGTCCACTAAAGCTTGGTTTCTCCAAATTTCCTTACTCCTCCCTAGACTTCTCTGTAGCTTGATGCTACTAACCTGGTCTTTTAACCATATACTTTCTCCCCCCTTGGCTTCAAGGGCATTTTGGTTATCATCCACTTTCTCTAACCAATTCTCTTCATCCTGGAAATCTATAATTCTGTTAGGTTACAGTCTCTCTGGTCCCCAGTTTCTTTCTGTCATTGTCAGTCAGCAAACATTAAATGTACTGGGCCCTGTCCTAAGCCTCCTCCATCAAGAACTTACATGTTGATAGGGGAAAGCAGCTCTAAATATTTAGGTACATATAAAAAATAGAGTAAGTGGGGAAGGTGCTAGCATCAGGGAAGGAGAGAGAGGGACGGGAAAAGGTGCAGGAGGCGAAATTTGAACTGAGTCTTGAAAGAAGCCAGAAAAACTAAGAGGTGGAGGTAAGTGTTGCAAGGGGGTATTGTTGGTGCTAAGGCAGGGGGAGGGGACATGGGCAAGTAGATCAATGTGTCATTGGGTTGTAAGAAGGGGCCAGGCAATGAAGAGGTTTAAATGATACATCGAGGAATTGATATTTGATTGCAGGGGTAATAGGGAGTCAGTGAAGTTTACTGAGGAGAGGGGTAACATGATCGGACCCATACTTCAGAAAAATCACCTTGGTAGTTGAGTGGAGGATGGATGGGAGTGGAGGGGGGAACTGAGACAGGGAGACCAACCAGAGGCTATTGGAACAGTCCAGGGGAGAGGTGATGAGGTCTGTACCAGGGTAATAACAGAATGAATGTAAAGAAGGGATATTTATGTGTATGTGTGTATACACATATACATACACAGATACACATATACACATATACATGTATGATGTAAGCATAAAAAAGGACAAGTTAATTGGATATGTTGGATGAGAGAGACTGAGGGATTGTGGTTGATACCAAGGTTGTGAGCCCAAATGATTAAGAGGATGCTGGTTCCCTCCACAATAATAGAAGGGAGGAGAATTTGGGGAATAAAAATAATTAGCTCTGTTTTGGACACAATGAGTTGGAGATGCCTATGGGACATCCAGTTTAAGGTGTTTGGAGGTCAGTAATATAAGTTGGTTGCTCAAGAGTGAGAAGGAAAAGAAAAGGGACCCTGGCCAAAACCTTGGAGAAATCCCCCAATGGATAAGACATTGATGAAGATCCGGGAAAAGAGACTTAGGAGAAGTGGTCAGGTGGATGGAGGAAAACCATTAAGACCTGGAGAGGGGGATGTCCAGGAGGGGGGGGGGAGCAGCGGCTAGGTGGTGCAGTGAATAGAGCACCGGCCCTGGAGTCAGGAGGACCTGAGTTCAAATCCGACCTCAGACACTTGACACTTACTAGCTGTGTGATCTTGGGCAAGTCACTTAACCTCAATTGCCCTGCCTTCCCCCCTCAAAAAAAAAAAAAAAAGGAGAAGCAGGGCATGAACAGTGTCAGATGTTGCTGGGAGGTTATGGAGAATTAGGACTGAGATTTTGCAGTTAAGGTACCAGTGGTAACTTTGGGGGTTGGACTTGGTGACCTCAGACATTCCTTCCTGCTAGGATGAATGAAAGAATGGTTGAATGGGAAGGGAAAAGATATTAGAGAGAAAAAGCTAGCATCTATAAGGTAATTATGGTGTGAAGGGCACTTTACAAATATCTCATATTATCAATCATTTATTATTCTGTTTCATAGATGTAGAAAATAAAATAGACAGCGGTTAAGGGAATTGCCCAAGGTCACATAGCTAGTAGGATTTGAACCTAGGTCTTTCTGACTCCAGGTCCAGCAGCTATATCCCCTAAACGATCTCCCCTCACTAGGACTTTGGAATCCCTTCCCTTTTCTTAACTTCATAGACAATATCAAATACAACTTCCCCCCGATTCTCAAAGCCATGGGGTACTGTAAAATCTTGTTCATCTTAAGCCCTATGCATTAATATTCTGAAAACCAAAGCCTACTGGCCTGTTTTCCATGGCTGATCTTGACTTAAATGCTTTTTCTTGGAAAAAGTGGGCTTCCCATTTGAGCTACTTACAAGGCTTTGGGGGTCTCGACAATGCCCTGTTTAGATTTAGAGTATGAATTTGTGGGGTGGTGATTTAAAAAAAAAAACTCAACTCAAAACTGGATGGTAAACCTTCTGATTTGCCATATAATTAGTCCCTAATGAGCAGGATGTGTTAATGAGCAGTCTTTAATGAGCTGGGAGGTAGCATAGTCAAGTGAAATCTGTACAGGTTTGGGAATGAGGAGTCAAACCCTTGATTCATGTGACAGTTATGTAGGACCTACTATGTGCCAAGCAGTGGGTGAATATATATCAGGCAACTATGAGGCCTGCCACTACCTAGTCAAATTTCTTCCTCAGGTGGCTAGAGGGTGCCAGAGTGCACAGAGCACTGGACCTAGAATCAGGAAGACCTGAATTCAAATCCAGCTTCTAGCTGTGTGGCCTTGAGCATACCTCTTAACCCCAGTTTGCCTCAGTTTTCTTATCTGTGAAATGGGGATGATAGCAGCACCTACCTCCCAGGGTTGTTAGGATCAAATGAAATAATTGTAAAGTACTCACTTAGCACAGTATCTGGCACACAGTTGGTACTATATAAACATTTATTCCCTTCTCTACCCCTTCTTGGCATGACCTTTCCTCATTTCTATCTTGTAAAGCATTTGTCATTTCCCCATCATACTTTCATTCTCTCAGTATAGAGGAAATAATGGGGGATACTTATCAGCCATTATTTCAGACAAGTTATTATCTCTCTGGACCTCAGTTTCTTCATCATAAGGGTGAAGGAAAGCTGGTAATAGACTAGATGCCCATCTTACTCTGCATCTATGGTTGTGTGACATTAACATGAATATTGATTGCAGCATTATAAAGATTCCTAAATGAGATTCATAATTACTCAGAAGAGTTTGGCTTAACTATCCACACAGTAAAAACCAAGTGGATGAAGAATGTCTGTTGTCCAAACTATGCTACATAATTAGATGGACAACCTAGTTAGCTTGTCTATAAGTATGTATAAACACACATATATACAATATATGCACATTACATGCATATCTTCATATATCCACCAGCATATATGTACATATGCTGTATATATGTGATTATATTTCATACTTCCATTTCAGATTATATATAAAATTATATATGCATACATAATATACATAATATATTATATATGTATATAATACACATGTTATATATATATACAGAGTACATATGTAACGTGTGTATATAATACAAATGCTATATATAATAATACATATATGTATATACAGGAGATGAGATGGTTATATAGGTAGAGTGAGAGATGGACAATCTGAGATTAGGTGGAAGGCACCTGCCCATTGGGCAAATATATGGGAGAACATGAACAAAACTCACCTAGGACAGGCATGAATGATTTGGGATTAGCATTGCTGAAGAGAATTCCACAGAGATGGGAACACAGATCTCCTTGAGTGTTGTGGGATAGCCATTTGTTAACTGTCACACCCTCAATACCAGATTGTAAACACCACAAGGGCAGGACTCATGTCTTATCTCATCTTTGTGTCTCCCCCAGTGGCTGATGTGGTCATCTGTATGGCACTGAGTGAAGTCTATTGAGTTGAAATGAATTGAATTGAAATCCAATTTACTATCCATTAGTGGGACCATGGCAACTTACTTTATCACCAACCTGTGTATCTGTTTCTCTACATGTCAGGAGAAAAAAATAACACTGCTCTCTTGGAAAGCTAGAAAGGAAGACGACCTTAGACATTAATCATAGTTGTTATTATTTTTACTGAATTCTAGACATAACTTCTTGGATTAAAAATAGAACACATCATTATTCGTTGGTTGTAGCATAAAACTTGCTGAAATTTCAGAGACTCACTGGATTCTCTGTAGTTTGCAACTCTGTGGACCTGAAGAGCTCAGTGGGACATTTTTAGTCCCAGGAGGCCATGAGCATCAGGGCCTGGGACGTATTCTCTGCCAATGAACCAAGTGAAGTTGTTGGGGAGCCTCCCAGGTATTAGAAGTAGTTATGAGAACCTGCAGGAGTACCTGGCATTGCATAGTATTTGTGTTCCTGGAAAAGTGAAGCAACAATTGAATTAGGGAGGAATTGGATCATTTTAAATACTCCAGGGGAGCAGGCTATTAAAAGGAGGCCTGTGGGGGATCTTTTGTACATTGGAAAATCCTTTCTTGTAAAGTAACTAATTGTCCCTGAATTTGTCTATTTTGAAGGCTCAGGTTTTTGTTCATTGAGCTTTCATCCAATGAAACATGTTTACTTTTTTTTAAACCATAGCATAGATTTTTGTCCTGTAATATGGAGCAATTTGGAGATTTATTTTAAAAGAAAAGGGCCATCCTAGATAGAAAGAGTGAATGTGTGCCACAGTGTAGGCAAGGCAGTCATTGCACTCCACATGTAGAAATAGGTGTCTAGGTTTTATTGCCCCTTCTGGATTGGAAGCTCACTGAGGGTTAGGACAGAGTCTTAGTCACATTTTTAAAAGGTTCCTTTCAATGCCCAGGATAGTGCCATGTGACCATGCCACTCCTCTGCTCAGTAAGGTCCAGTGATTCCCTATGGATACAGACTCCCTTGTTAGGCACTTCAACCAGTTAGAAGTGAGCCCCAATTTTCCTTGAAAGATTTCTTTTATATTCCTCCCTTCATGCACTCTCTACTCTGACCAGATTGTCCCTCTAGCTGTTTCTCGTCATGGCTATCTCCATCTCCTATCTCTGTGCCTTTGTAGGAGTTAGCCCCAAAGCTGGGAACTGCTCTGCATCATCAATCCTGACCCCTAGGATCCCTTGTTTAGAAGTCTTTTATGACCCACTCCCCCTGTTTTGTGTTACCTGGAACTGCTTAGTAAGGGCTTGAGTCAAATCAAAACCAGGAGGGATTATTCTCCATCTATCCATTCATCAATTCTTCTATCCACCCTTCAATCCATCTATCTACCCATCAGTTCATATATTCATACATCCATCCATCCACCCATCCACCCATCCACCCATCCATCCATTTAATAATTAACTGGTTAACCCTTATTTATTAAACATCTTCCTATGTGACAGGGACTGTATGAGGCACTTGTGATACAAAGACAAAAACAAAAACAGTCCCTGTTTGTAAGAGTTTCCATTCTGTTAGGGGAAGACACATATGTACAGAAAAATGAATGCCAAATGAAGATGAGGTTATTTCAGGTGTGGGGAGGGCTAATACTGGGGCAATTGGTTAAGTTCTCCTGGGAGGTGACATCTGAGCTGAACCCAGAAGGAAATGGGGATTCTACGAGGTGGAGGTGACAGCCTAATTCAGGCAAACAGTGATGGTGACCAGCCAGTAGTGACACGTGTGAGCCTGGAAAGTTAGGCTGGAGCCAGGTTGGGAAGGTATACTTTATCTTCCAGGCAAGAGGGAAGCCTGAGTTCTTCTGTAAACTCATAACCCCATGTATCTCACCAGATTCTGCCTTGTCAATGTCTATTCCCCTCCTGGATTTTCTGCTTTTCTGGGCTTTGCTACCATGATGTGCCTCAGTAGCTATCTTCCTTTGAAGCTTTCCTCAGAACCTGGGACCTCCTCACCCCATAATTCTACCCACCCCTGCAGCCTCCTCACTCTGTAAAATACCTTCTTCATGCCAGCTCCATCGGTGAGCTCCTATTTGGGAAGGAAAGCAGGCCAACCAGCCTTCCTTCCCTTCTCTGTTCTGCTTCAGACTCTCTGGACTTCAGCACAATTCCCCTGTGCAGGTATCTGTCCTCTTGCCTACTTCCCAGGCCCCATTAGAATGTAAGCTCCTTGAGGGCAGGGATTGATTAAAAATGCATATTTATTCGTATCACCAGTCCTTAACTTGGTGTCTGGCACATTGGGACAGTTTGTTGCCTAGAAAGGGTCTGGGGGCAGGACTTAAATCTGTACAGATGGCACTGAATCTCAGACTTGGAAAGGCTTCAGAGGCCACTTAGTTCAACTGAGACCTAGAACAATGGAGACCTTTCTGTTTCATGCTCACTAAGTGGTTTTCCAGACTACCTACAACCTCCTCAGGCAGCTATCATTGCTGGAAGCTTTTGCTTATATCAAGCCTAAGTTTGCCTATTTGCAACATCTACCTGTCACTTCTAATTGTGCCTTCTGGGTCCAAACCAAACCAGTCTAATGTCTTCTCTACGTGACAGCCTTTTGGATACTTTCAGATAGCTCCTGTGTGACCTCTGAGGCTCTTGCCACCTTGATCTTGTCTTCCTGCAGCCTAAAACAGAATTAGTTGTTTTAGTTGCTGATTTATGCAGAATCCACTAAGACCCTCAGATTTTTGTCAGAAAATAGACATCTAGTCCTGTCATCCTATCTCCTGACCCCCAGACTAGTGCTCCATTCACTATGCATTACTAGCTCTGAGTGAATGCACCTTCTATCTCTTTCTCCAGTGACATTTTATGAATTGTAAGAGGGAAAGAAATGTAGTGACCAGTGCTGAAAACAGTCCAAAGGGCAGGGTAACCTTACTCATCAGGAAACGCACAATAGCTGCAACCACAACTCATTTCTGGGATGAGATTTTCTAACTGTCAGAATGCTAACTCAGGGGCGTGGTCAGAAATTTGGGGCAAACAGCCCTGGAAGGTTCAGTTCTGACCATCTTCCCAAAGCATGACCAGGATGCACCCTGGCCCTGCAAAGGATGCCCATGGATGAAGCCCGAAGGTATGGCAACCATAAGGATGCCTCTGCCATGGTTTTATGGGTACCTCTGGTGTCTGGCGTAGGGGGTAGAGAAGTGGAAGGAGGAGGAGACTCCTGGCTGTCTTCCGGGGGTAAATTCTGAAAAGTCTGCTGTAAGGAAAAAAGCCTCAGCTTGGGAGGGGAGGCAAAAGCATCTGCTTTGTACCAGGATGCTGGGAGAGACACCACTGGGGTCGATATATAGAGAACTAGTCTTGGAGTCAGGATGTCCTGGGTTCGAGTTTGCAACAGGTTGACTGTTTGACCCTGGATGTGATGTGATTTCTCATTGTCCTTTGTGATCTTCTAAGATGATAAGTAGCAGAGAAAATGCAAATCTGTCCAGGTGGAGAGAATTTCCTTAATGAGAGTTCCTTTTTACCAATGAAATCATCAGTCTTGTCCTTGAAATTTGAACCACGTGGTGTGCTTGCTAGGTATAAGGATGCATTCCAAACATGAAACAGACACAACTGGAGAGACAGCAGGCACCCACGATGCACATGATGGAATCTCGCAGTCACTGTTGGACAAGGATGAAAAAGCCACTTAACTTTCAGGACTCTCAGTTTCCCTATGTATAAAATGGTAGCAATGCCAGTCTGACCTTCCTCACCTAATGCCCCCTGAGTGCCTCCTCTGGATGTCTCCTTCACCTGGAAGACAAGAAAGAGGAGGGCTGAGAGAAGAATGTTGGATTCAGGAACCTTAGAGAAAGCAGTATGGGGAGGGGTGAGGTCAGATGCTGGATTACCAGGGATTGGGGGGGTGGGAAGTGAGGGAGTGGAGGAAAGTAGAGTAGCTTTTTCTTAGAAGTTAGGCTATGTAGGGGAGACAAGAGATAGGCAGATAGCTTGAAGACATGACAAGATCGAAGGAAGATTTGTTAAAGATGAGGAGACCAAGGTATGCCCTTAGCTCTGTCCTCTGGGGCCAAGCAGAACTGGCTGAGTCAGTCTTCCACAAGACATCTCTTAGAACACATGAAGAAGGTGCTTATGTCCTCCTAGTCCCACCCAAACTCTTCTCCAAGCTAAAAATCCCCAGTTCCTTCACTGAATACTTATATGCACAGCCCTGCTCCCTCACCATCCTGGTCATTTAGAAAAGATTTCATTGAACATTGCTGGTTTCCTCAACCCTGTTCCTTTGTGGGATTTTAATATGCAAACCTTGGTTTTGGGTTGTCCCAAAGGGCTTCGATTGGGCAGCCACTTTGAAAACACCTCATTCTTGTTCTTGTATGTATTTGTGTTGTCTCCCCCACGAGATTGTAAGCAACTTGAGGCCAAGGACTGTCTTTTGCCTCTTTTTGTATCCTCAATGCTTACCACAGTGCCTGGTCCATGTTGTTCATTTGTGTCTGACTCATCACTACCCCATGGACACAGCATACCGGCCCTTCCATCCTCTGCTATCTCTTGGAGTCTGTCCAAGCTCACATTCATTGTTTCCATGGCACTGTCTATACATCTCATTCTCTGCCACCCCCTTTTCTTTTTACCTTTGAACTTTGTCAACATTAGAGTCTTTTCATTATGTGGCAAAAGCGTTTAAGTAGCAGCTTCAGTGTTTTACCTTCTAATGAATAGTAGGAATGAATTTCTTTAAGTATTGACTGATTTGCTATCACTGTCCAAGGGACGCTCAAAAGACTTTTGTATCACAATTTGAAGTGTCAATTCTGTGGTACTCAGCTTTCCCCACAGTCCAACTCTCCCAGTCATACTGGAAAAATCATAGCTTTGACTCTACAGACCTTTGTTGACAAGGTGACGTCTCTGGTTTTTAGTATGCTTTCCAGATTTTCCATGACTTTCCTTCCAAGGGGCAAGTGTTTTTTAATTTCTTGCCTGCAGTTGCCATTGGCAGGGATCTTTGAGCCCAAGAATTTATAAAATCTCACAATGCCTCCATTTCTTCTCCCTCTATTTGCCAGGAAGTGATGGGACCTGTCATCATGATCTTAGGTACTTAATAAATGTTTATTGATTGATTGATTATCTCCACACACTGCTTCCAAGATTCATTCATTCATTCCTATCATGCCTACGATGTCCCAAGCACTGTAATAAGTGGTGGGGATATAAAAGAGGCAAAAGGCAGCCCCCTGCCCTCATAGAGCTTATATTTCATTGGAGGAAACAACCCGAATATGGAAAAGTAAATAGAAAACACATACAAAGTAACTATGATAACTGAGGTAAGACTAAAAAAGGCCAGTCAGTCTCATAGCCAGAGAGGGGGATAACAGATGAGCAATCCAAGTGTCCCCAGGATCAATGCAGCATAGCCCAATGGAGAGAATTAGAATCAGGACCAGGGATCAAATCTCCATTCTGCTACTTCACTGCATGTGAGACTTTGGTCAGATCATGTAACCTTCCCTCTGAAATTGCCTCTCGTTTGTCCTGGGTAGGTGTATAAACTCCTTGAGGGCAAGGACAATGTTTCTTACTTTCTTTATATCCCCAGGACTCAGTGGTGTCTGACTTAATAGTAAGCATTTAATAAATACTTGTTAGTTTGTTTATTTTTTCTTTTTTTTCAAATGCTTTATTGACTTCTGGTTTACATAATTCATTTCTGTCAGATTTTGAGTGACAATTTTTCCCCATTTTCCCCCTATGCACCACCCCAGAATAGCAGTCCCACAGATATCCCCTCATCCAATCTGCTCTCTCCCATTTCTTCTCCCATACCCCCTTTGACTTTTCCAGTAGGGCAAGGTGAACCCCATGCCCCAATGTCTGCACATCTTATCTCTCAATTATATGCAAAATAGTATTAATCATAGTATTTATATATTTTTTAAAAATTTGATTTTAAAAGGAAGATAAGCAACTCAGTATATATTGTACATGTGTAGCTATGCAAAACATTACCATAGTAGATATATTCTAAAAGACTGACTATATTTCCCTCCCTCCTATCCCACCTCCCACCTGGTCCCCTCCCCACTTTGGTCCTGTCCCTTTTCAAAAGTGGGTGCTTCTAACTCCCTTCCATTGTCCCCCCTCACATCCCCTTCTCCCCTACTCTCCTGTAGGGTGAGAAATCCTATTTAGTATGTATGTCATTCTCTCCCTGATCCAAATTCAATGAGAATAAGGTTTTGCTTTTTTGCCTTCCTGTTCTTCCCCTCTCTTGTAACCATTTTCCCTTGCTTCTTCTATATGATAGTTCACCTCATTCTGTCTCTCCCCATCTCCTCTCATTATATTCCTCTCTCACCTCTTAATTTCACCTTTTAAGTATCATCCCTTCTTATTAAATTTGAACTGTGCCCTCTATGTATACCTGAACACATATATACACACATTCACATATGTATTCATATGCCCATATACCCTTCTTCAACTATTTTAATACTGAGAATAGTTTCATCAGTTACAGTTATCATTTTTCCCTGTAGGAATGTAAATAGTTCAACTTTGATAAGTTCCTTATGGTTTATTTTCCCTGTTTACCTTCTCAAGCATCTCTTGCTTCTTGTATCTGAATGTAAAATTTTCTATTCAACTCTGGTTTTTTCCTCAAGAATGCTTGAAAGTCCTCTATTCCACTGAATGACCATATTTTCCCCTGAAATATGATACTCAGTTTTGCTGGGTAGGTGATTCTTGGTTTTAATCCCAGCTCCTTTGCCCTCTGGAATATCATATTCCATGCCCTTCAAATCCCTCAGTGTAGAAGCTTCCAGAACCTGTGCTATCCTGATTGTGTTTCCACAATATTCAAATTGTTTCTTCCTGGCTGCTTGTAATATTCTCTCCTTGATCTGGGAATTTTGGAACCTGGCTATAATATTCCTAGGAGTTTTCTTTTGGGGATCTTTTTCAGGAGGTGATTGGTAGATTCTTTCAACCTCTATTTAGCCCTCTGGTTCTAAAACATCAGGGCAATTTTTCTTGAGAATTTCTTGAAGGATGATTTCTAGATTCTTTCTTTGATCATGGCTTTCAGGTAGTCCAATAATTTTTAGATTGTCTCTCCTGGATCTATTTTCCAGGTCAGTGGTTTTTCCCATGAGGTATTTCACATTGCCGTCTAGTCTTTCATTTGTTTGGATCTGCTTAAGAGCATCTTGATTTCTCATAAAGTCACTAGCTTCCATTTGCTCCAGTCTAATTCTGAAGGAATGATTCTCTTCAGTGAGCTTTTGAGATTCTTTTTCCATCTGGCAGATTTGGCTTTTTAAGGCATTCTTCTCCTCATTGGCTTTTTGAGCCTCTTTTGCTATTTGAATTAGTTTATTTTTTAAGGTGTTATTTTCCTCAGTCAGGCTGTTGACTCTCATTTCATCAGGCTGTTGACTCTTATTTCATGCTTTTCTTGCATCTTTATCATTTCTCTTCCCAATTTCCCCCCACTTCTCTTATCTGCTTCTTAAGGTCTTCTATGGTCTATAACCAGCTCGTATTTTCATTTGGGGCTTTTGGTGCAGGATTTCTGACCTCATAGTCCCCCTCCTGTTCCATGCTTTGATCCTTTTTATCCCCAAAATAGGAGTCTAATGTTGAATTTTTCTGTTTATTTTGTTTTCTTTGCCTAGGCATGTTGCCACTCAATTACTTGACTTTTGGGCTTGTTGCCACAGTAGGACTCTGCCACCAGCCAGGGGCGCTTCTGTCTCAAATGCTGGGGTTTTCTCAACCTCTGGAGGTATTAATTGGGTGGCCTCTGTGAAGCCTCCACACACTCTGGCAAGCTGGTCACATGCCCCAAGACCTCCACCCCAGACAGCAATCCAGATCCAAGAAGGGTAAAGCAAAAGCAGTTACCCCCCAGATTGATCCCCGGATCCCCCTACTGTTCGAAGGCCAGGAGCTGAAAGTGCAACATGGCACTGTGGCACAAGCTGTGCTGGCTCCTCAGCAGCTTCTTGCCCCCAGGGGAAAGAGGCCACATGCCGTCCCAACCAGTCCCAAAGCCCATAGGGCACTGACCTCTCACTTTGTCCTAGGCATCTATGTGTCGATAATTCTGGAAACTCCACAGCTGCCGGTGTTCTGGAGTCTCTTCAGTAGGCTGCTGGTCTGGCCACCCTGGGGCTAAAACCTCTGACTCAAGGGGACCTGGGCTTGGCTCCCAGAGCGTTGTGCCTGCCACTCCCTGCTGGGCTGTCCTCAATGGGAGGTTAGCTTCTCTGTGTCATTTTGTGGGTCCTGGAGCTCCAGAGGTCGTTCAGATTTCCACTTTTACATAATTTTGAAGTGGTATGGGTGAGAGCTCCGAGGAGGTGCTGTTTCTACTCTGCCATCTTGACTCCTCCCCCACTTGTTAGTTTATTGATTAACCTCTTTTGGCCTCAGTTTCCTCATCTGCAAAATGGGTAAACAGCCTCCAAATTCCCCTCCAGTTATACACCTATGATCCTATGACTTGACTATGCTTTTATTTAGTCTTAACTAATAGTATTCCCTGAAAAAATACTTAATTGAATTTGTATTTGAGTGAGAAAAAAATCCATCAGTTTTTGATTGACAAAAAGAATGGGTGAGAGGAGGGAATGAAAGGGAAAAATAAACTTCCCACAAAAGAACACAGGTCCTAGTATCTGAGGATTCAAAGATGACAGTGACAAAGATGGCAAAGAAAGAAAGAAGGGTGGAGGAAGAAGAAATCGGAACTGAGAGTGTGAGAGAAGCCAAGGAGGACCCTCTCCTCCTCAGTCTCGGTGCCTTCTCATCCACTGTCTGGGAAACACCAATTTAAACTGCCAAGTCAGCTAGCTAATCAGTCAGAAAACATTAATTGAGTATTCACTGTGAGCAAGGAACTGTATTCTGCCCAGGGATACCTACTTAATGAATCATTTTAACAAAGAAAAATCACCTTGGAGCTGGTCCACTCTCCATACTATTGGGTCCACATTATAGGTGAGTTAGGGCCAGGGAGAAGCTCATTGTTAATTATTCTGTAGGAGACACAAGACCATTTGAACCTGTTCACTGGCCTCATCTAGATACTCCAGAGGAGGGACCTCATTAAACACGACAGTGATGTTATTACTAAAGTTTTGTAAATCCATTTCCTAAGTCAGAAAAAGTTAAACGCACAGATATGGGTAATAAGCATATACTTTCTTATATAATTTTCTAATGATCTGCAATAGCAACTCAATTTAATTCTACAAACACTTGCTAAATACAGACTATAGGCAAGGCACTCTGTGATGGTATTGGAATTATAAAGATGGGAACTAAGAATATTAACTTTCCCAAAGTCTAATCCACTGTTAGGAGTTATGAGGGGGCAGCAGCCTAGGTGAGGGAATACCAGCCAGGTGACATGGGGACTCTGGAGACACTGGGAACTCTGTGAGCCCTGAGACCACTAGGATAGTAACAGTAACCCTGAAATGCCAGCCATTTGGGTTCTTTTGATCGCTCCTTTTGGGTTGGCACACTGACCAGTGGGATACACCTGCTGGCATGTAATGAAGTGAGTACCAGGTGCTTCTTTGTGGTAGGTAAGATACAACAGAGCAAATCACAAATATCAATACTCATACCTGCTGGAAATGCTTCAATCCAGATGAAGCTAACCACTAACATGGACAAACCATGGCTATGCATGAAATGGACTGAACATACAAGTACTGTCATTTTGTGCTGATAGTACAATATAGAACTATGAGAAGCAGACCTCACTGACTTTAGACAGAAGCTTCATCTTGCTTTTCTTGCTAATACCCTTATCCCTGAGTAACACAACATTGTGCCGACCATCCCAGAGTATTCCTATAAAGGAACTTTACCCCTAAGCCTAGATATTAATCAGTCACTCATCAACATTTGTTAACAACTTTCTATCTTCTGGGTACTGTGCTAGGTGCTAGGGATTAGTAGAGGGACAAAGAGATGAAATAAAGAAATTACCAAAATCTGAAGGAGAACCTGAGGCCATTGAGAACCTTCACTTTAGAGAATTCCAGAAATTCTACCTGAAGACAAAAGAGGTGCCAAGAGTCATAACTACCCAAAGACAGGCTTCAGACATAGTCCTTCCTGTGCTATATCCACTTGTGCCACTAAGATGCTCCAGAAGGCCAATACCCACATCTCAGAGGATTTTGAAAAGGAGATGGGCATTCTTAGAAAGGAATTTTTAAATACTTTTTTTAGTTTGATAGTATGAAACAAACTAGTTGACCAACTATGCCAAAACAGCATAATCCAGAAAAGATAGCATTTGCTATTATCATCATGAATGAACACTTTCTCTGCCAGCATTTGACAGAAGGTGTCAAAACATGCCAGTTAATGCAGCAGTTAAAACCATAGGAGGAAGGGTGGAGCTATCAAGAAATACTCCTTCAGAAGTCAAATATGATCATGCAAAAGTGACTTGAGGGAGCTATTGAAAAATCTATGGAAAGACATGGAAGATTACATCAATATATAACTATGCATAGTTGAAGACTTGAAAGACATATTGCCCAATTAAAAGCAACATAGGTAGAAGAATTTGGAAAACAAAGGTAAATCAGAAATTCTACCTTTCCTTAATTAGCAATTAAAGCAAAGTGTGAAAAAAAGTTAAGTCAATGAAAGGAATCAAAACCATTCAAAGAACAAAATAAACAATTCAGCACAATAAAAAAAAAAAACAACTTAACAGACTTAAGAAACAAGGAGTTTAGAAGAAAGAAAGAACCTGAGAAGAAGAAGGTGGAACATTTCTGGTTGTTTATTTGGACCGAAGAAGGCATGGTGTTGTTCAATTGTTTATTATTTTAAAAACATTATTCACATTGAACTTTGATTTCAGGGTGCCAGTAAGTCTCTTAACATATCACCTTTCTCTTTTTTTTTTTTTTTTGCTTTTTGGAGGGCAATTGGGGTTAAGTAACTTGCCCAAGGTCACATGGCTAGGTTTTTGTTTGTGTGTGTTAAGTGTCTGAGGCCGGATCCGAACTCAGGTCCTTCTGACTCCAGGGCCAGCACTCTACTCACTGCGCCACCTCACCACCCCTCACCTTTCTCTTTATTGCATTATGTTCAATGTGTCTTGGCTAGAGGAGACACGGTATTTTTTTTTTTAAAACAAATGCTTTATTAACTTCTGTTTTACATCATTCATTTCCGCCAGATTTTGAGTTACAATTATTTTCCCCCCTGTTTTTCCCCTACCCACCACCCCAGAATAGCAGTCCCACAAGATATCACTTCCTCCAATCTGCTCTCTCCCATATCTTCTCCCATACCCCCTTCGACTTTTCCATTAGAGGAAGGTGAATCTCTGTGTCCCAATGCCTGCACATCTTATCTCCCAATTACAAGCAAAGGAGTATTAATAATAGTATTTATATATATTTGAAACATTTAATTTTAAGAACTCGAATTTCAGATCCATTCCCTTCCTCCCTTGTCACCCATTCCCTCTGGGAAGATAAGTAATTCAGTATATGTTGTACATGTCTAGCTATGCAAAACATTACCATAATAGATATATTGTACAAGGCTGCTTATAATTCCCTCCTATTCATCCCACCCCCCACCTGGTCCATTCCCTACTTGATCCTGTCCTTCTTCTATAGTGGGTACTTCCAACCTACCCCCACCCAAGAATGCCCTCCCATCCATCATCCCTCCTCTCACTCCCCTTCCCCCTATTCTGCTGCAGGTTGAGATATCCCATTTAGTATGTATGTCATTCTCTCCCTGAACCAAATTCAATGAGAATGTGGTTTTGCCTTTTTGCCTTCCTATTCTTCCCTTCCCTTGCAGCCACTTCCCCTTGCTTCTTCTACATGAGATAGTTTACCCTACCCTGTCTCTCCCCATCTTCTCTTGCCACTTTCCTCTCTCACCTCATAATTTCACCCCTTGAGTATCCTCCCTTCCCAACAAATTCAACCTGTGCCCTCTATCCATGTAGAACTGTAAACATATATACACACATTCACTTATGTATTCATATGGCCATATACCCTTCTTCCATTATTTTCATACTGAGAAAGGTTTCATCAGTCACAGTTATTGTTTTTCCATGTAGGAATGTGAATAGTTCAACTTTGATAAGTTACTTATGATTTATTTTCCCTGATTATCTTCTCAGGCATCTCTTGCTTCTTGCATCTGGATGTCAAATTTTCTATTCAACTCTGTTTTTTTCCTCAAGAATGCTTGAAAGTCCTCTATTCCACTGAATGACCATATTTTCCCCTGAAACAAAATACTCAGTTTTGCTGGGTAGGTGAACCTTGGGTTCAGTCCCAGCTCTTTTGCCCTCTGGAATATCATATTCCATGCCTTTCAAATCACTCAGAGTAGAAGCTGCCAGGTCCTGTGCTATTCTGATTGTGTTTCCACAATATTGAAATTGTTTCTTCCTGGCTGCTTGTAGTATTTTCTCCTTGACCTGGGGATTCTGGAACCTGGCTATAATATTCCTGAGAGTTTTCTTTTTGGGATCTTTTTCAGGGGGTGATCAGTGTATTCTTTCAACCTCTATTTTGCCCTCTGGGTCTAACACATCAGGGCAATTTTCCTTGAGAATTTCTTGAAGGGTGATTTCTAGGTTCTTTCTTTGATCATGGCTTTCAGGTAGTCCAATAATTTTTAAATTGTCTCTCCTGGATCTATTTTCCAGGTCAGTGGTTTTTCCCATGAGATATTTCACATTGCCTTCTAATCTTTCGTTTGTTTGGATCTGCTTAACAGCATCTTGATTTCTCATAAAGTCATTAGCTTCCATTTGCTCCAGTCTAACTCTGAAGGAATGAATCTCCTCAGTGAACTTTTGAGATTCTTTTTCCATCTGGCAAATTCGACTTTTTAAGGCATTCTTCTCCTCATTGCCCTTTTGGGCCTCCTTTGCCATTTGAGTTAGTCTATTTTTTAAGGTGTTGTTTTCCTCAGTCAGGCTGTTGACCCTCATTTCATACTTTTCCTGCATCCTTCTCATTTCTCTTTCCAATTTTTCCTCCACTTCTCTTATTTGATTTTTAAAGTCCTTCTTAAGGTCCTCTATGGCCTGCAACCTGCTCATGTTTTCCTTTGGGGCTTTTGGAGCAGGATTTCTGACCTCACAGCCCTCCTCCTGTTCTATGCTTCGATCTTCTTTGCCCCCAAAGTAGGAGTCTGAGGTTGCATTTTTCTGTTTAATTTGTTTCCTTTGCCTTGGCATGTTGCCACTTAATTACTTGACTTTTGGGCTTGTTGCCACAGTATGGCTTTGCCACCAGACAGGGGAACTTTCACCCCAAATGTGTGGGGGGACAACTTCCGTTTCTGGCAAGCTGAAAACCCACCCATGACCTCCACCCCAGATCACAATCCAGATCCAGGGAGGTTAAGGCAAGAGCGATTACCCCCCAAGACTGATCGCTGGATCTCCCTACAGTTTGCAGGCCAGGAGCTGGAGCTGCCTCTGAAAACTACAAAATGGTGTGTCTCCTCAGTGGCTTCTAGCCCCCAGAGGAGGAAGCCTACGCATTCCCCCAATACTGGTCCCAAAGTCCATAGGGCACTAACCTCTCACTTTGTCCTAGGCATGTCTATGTTGATAATTTTGGAATCGCCACAGCTGCTGGTGTTCTGGGGTCCCTCTAGCCTGATGCTGTCCTTGCCGCCCTGGGGCTAAAACCGCGACTCAGGAGGACCTGTGCTCGGCTCCCCGCACACTGCACACTGTGCTGCCAGCTCCTAGAGCACTGTGCTGCCGGCTCCCAGAGTGCTGCGCTGGTCCTTTCTGCAGGGCTGCTGGGCTGTCTTCAGCGGGAGGTTAGCTTCTCTGTGTCATTCTGTGGGTGCTGGGGCTCCAGAAGTTGTTTAGAGTCCCCTTTTACATAGTTTGGAGGTGATCTGGGGGGAGAGTGGCTTGGATGAGCTGTTTCTACTCTGCCATCTTTGCTCCGCCCACTCTGATCGAGACACGGTATTTTTCAGAATTGCTTTTGGCCATTGGTTGAATTTGACCTTTAGATTCAATTATGTAGACACTTATCTTCCATGCATTGATAGAAGACAAATCCTTATATGACATATACTGGCCTCAAAATATCCTTGAGAATTCAAACAATAAATGAGGAGGAGGTTAAAAATTTCAGAGCAAGATCATAAATCAAATTATTGTTGAAAATCTCTTAGATAGACACTGATGCATAAAAACCCAAGTTTTTAAAAGATAGCACTACCCCAAATACTCATAATCTTCAAGCAGCCTGAAATGCAGTGCTTTTAAAATATAGACATAGCAGAAGAAATCAAAACCTTGTGGGAACAGATGAGGTACATATGTCCACCATATCATCTGCTGCTGGAATCATATTGAGCACATTCTAATACTTTGGTGCAACTAGAAAATTATTTTATCCACTTGTGCAAGTCAACAGAACATTAAATATAAAAGAATGATAGTAAGATAGCAATTTGTTTTAGGACTATTTGTATTTTAACTCCATTGAAGCTATGAGAACTTTCAAATAATTAATCATAATAATTATAAAGAAAAGAAGAAAAAAAGAGGAGGAGAAGGAGGAAAAAAAGGAGGAGGGGGATTAGAGGAGGAGAAGGGGAAGAAGAAGAGGAGGAAGAAGAGGAAGAGAAGGAGGAGGAGTAGAAGAGGAGAAGAAGGAGGAAGAGGAGGAGGACAAGGAAAAGAAGAAGGAAGAGTAGAGAAAGAGAAATAGTAGTGGTAGTAGTAGAAGAGGAGGAGGAGGAGGAGGAGGAAGAAGAGAATTGTTTAGCACCAGATGAAGCCTATGAAATGGCTGATATCTAAGAATGTAACTAGGGAGGCAGAGTCAAGATGTCAGAGTAGAAACAGGACTTTTGTGGGGCTCCAGCTTCCACCTCCCCCAATTCATGTAAAAGGTGACTCTGAAGAAACTTTGGAGCTACAGAACCACAAAATGACATAGAGAAGTTAACCTCCCGCTGAGGACAGCCTGGCAGGATGGCAGCAAGTGGTCAGCACAGTGCTCTGGGAACAGACCCCAGACCCCAACCGAGCTGGATGTTTTAGCCTCAGGGAGGACTTGACCAGCCACTGGATGGAGGGACTTCAGATCACCAGCAGCTGTGGTAATTCCCAGAATTATCAACACATAGATGCCAAAGACAAAGTGAGAGGTCAGTGCAGTGTGGACTTTGGGATCCGGTGATTGGGAGTGTGGTTGGCTTTTGTCCCTGGGGCAAGAAGCAGCTGAGGTGCATGCAGTTGCAGCCATGTGGCTGTTTCAGCTCCTGGTCTGCAGATTGTAGGGGATCAAGCGACCAGTCTGAGGGGTAATTGCTCTTGCTTTAACCTGCTTGGATCTGGATTGTGGTCTAGGGTGGAGGTCCTGCGATGTGCAACCAGCTTGCCAGAGCATGTGGAGGCTTCAGAGGGGACACCCAACTAATACCTTCAGCAGCTGAGAAAACCCCAGCATTTGGGACAAAGCTCCCCTGTCTGGTGGCAGAGTCCTACTGTGGCAAAAAGCCCAAAAGTCAAGTAATTGAGTGGCAACATGAGCAGGCAAAGGAAGCAAAACAAACAGAGCAACCCAACTTTACACTCCTATTTTGGGGACAAAAAAGATCAAAGCATTGAACAGGAGGAAAACAGTGAAGTCAGAACTCCAGCACTAAAAACTCCCAGGAAAAATATGAGCTGGTTACAGACCATAGAGGACTTTAAGAAGGATTTTGAAAACCAAATAAGAGAAGTGGAGAAAAAATTGGGAAGAGAAATGAGAAAGATGCAAGAAAAGTATGAAAAAAGAGTCAACAACCTGACTAAAGAAAATAACACCTTAAAAAACAGACTAACTCAAATGGCAAAAGAGGCTCAAAAAGCCAATGAGGAGAAGAATGCCTTAAAAAGCGGAATTTGCTAGATGGAAAAAGAATCTCAAAAGCTCACCAAAGAGAATCATTCCTTCAGAATTAGATTGGAGCAAATGGAAGCTAGTGAGTTTATGAGAAATCAAGATATTATTAAACAGATTCAAACAAATGAAAAAATAGAAGGCAATGTGAAATATCTCATTGGGAAAACCAGGAAAATAGACCTGGAAATAGATCCAGGAGAGATAATTGTAAAATTATTGGACTACCTGAAAGCCATGATCAAAAAAAGAACCTAGAAATCATCCTTCAAGAAATTCTCAAGGAAAACTGCCCTGATGTTTTAGAACCAGAGGGCAAAATAGAGGTTGAAAGAATCCACCAATCACCTCCTGAAAAAGATCCCCAAAAGAAAACTCCTAGGAAAAGTATAGCTAGGTTCCAAAATTCCCAGATCAAGGAGAAAATATTACAAGCAGCCAGGAAAAAACAATTTCAGTATTGTGGAAACACAATCAGGATAACACAGGACCTGGCAGCTTCTACATTGAGGGATTGAAGGACTTGGGATATGATATTCTGGAGGTGAAAGGAGCTGGGATTAAAACCAAGAATCACCTACCCAGCAAAACTGAGTATCATGTTTCAGGGGGAAATGTGGTCATTCAGTGAAATAGAGGACTTTCAAGCATTCTTGATGAAAAAACCAGAGTTGAATAGAAAATTTGACATTCAGATACAAGAAGCAAGAGAAGCATGAGAAGGTAAACAGGGAAAAGAAATCATAAGGAACTTATCAAAGTTGAACTATTTACATTCCTACATGGAAAAACGATAATTGTAATTTATGAAACTTTTCTCAGTATGAGAATAGTTGAAGAGAATATCTACACACACACACATATGTCTATACAGTAGGGTATATATGGGCATATAAATACATATATGAATGTGTGTAAATATGTTTACAGGTATACATAGATATAGGGCACAGAACCAACTTAATAGGAAGGGATGATACTTAAAAGTTGAAATTAAGAGGTGAGAGAGGAATATAATGAGAGGAGATGGTGAGAGACAGAATGGGATGAACTATTTCATATAGAAGAAGCAAGGGAAAATGGTTACAATGGAGGGGAAGAACAGGAAGGCAAAAGGCAATGGGTCAACGTTATTCTCATTGAACTTGGCTTAGGGAGGGAATGACATACACACTAAACAGGGTATCTCACCCTACAGGAGAGTAGGGGGGGAAGGGGATGAGAGGGGGGATGATAGAAGGGAGGACAGGTTGGGATCTGGCAGCTTCTACACTGAAGGATTGAAGGGCTTGGAATATGACCAAGGAATATGATCAGGCTGGGGGAGGAGGGAAGTTGGAAGCACCCACTTTTTAATAGGGACAATATCAAAGTAGAGAATAGAACAAGGAGGAGGTGGGATAGGAGGAAATATAGTCAGCCTTTTACAATATATCCACTATGGAAATGTTTTGCATAGCTACACATGTACAACCTATACTGAATTGCTTATCTTCCCAGTAAGGGTGGGTGACAAGGTAGGAAGGTTATGAATCTGGAATTCAAAATTAAAAAAATATATATGTACATATATATAATAATAATTATTATTATTTTACATGTAACTGGGAAATAAGATATACAGGCACTGGGGTATAGAGATCCACCATGCCCCTACTGGAAGGTTGAAGGGGGTATGGGAGAAGATATGGGAGAGGGTATATTGGAGGAGGGGATATCCAGTGGGATCGTTATTTTGGGGTGGTGGATAGGGGAAAAATGGGGAGAAAATTTGTAAGTCAAAATCTTGCAGAAATGAATGATGTAAACCAGAAGTTATTAAAGCATTTGCTTTTGAAAAAAAAAAGCCAAAAAAAAAAAAAGAAAGAATGTACCTAAAAGGCCCTCCATGAGTGCTGTCCACTTGAAGTCAACCAACAATATATTGATAGAGGAATATCGAACAAGTACCTGAACCAATTGGATTTATTTATGGAAGCAGAGGGGTTCATGATGGCAACAGAAGATCAGGTCATCGCTCCCCCGCAACCATAGAAAGCTCATTCTTATAGAACATGAATTCAGAGAGTGATGTAGATTTTACAAGGGAACTGTAGAATGTGCATTTTGTTGTTTTAGGTTGCAAAAATGTAGTACCTACCAAATAGAAAAATGATCACTAAAGTAAACTCTTAAAGTCCATCCAAGTAGCCAGAGTATTCTTCATAAACTAACAGATGATAGAAGCATTGTTGCACTACAGATACTAAGCTCAAAATGTCCTTGGGACTTGAGCAAATAAGCCACCTTCAAATCATAACATTATTACAGACAGAGTTGCCCTCAATCTCTTGGTCATGCCACTGATCCACAGAGATTTAAGAATTTTTTTTAAATGGATCCTATTATATTGAACACATAACCTCTAAATAACATAGAATAAAAATGCTCAAAACAGAGACCTTGAGAAAAGTCATCAAAATCCTTTGGGAAAAGAAGACAGCTTCTGGGACATCCTATGCATCTTTCCTGTGATCCTGTCGACCACAGGAATTGTCCTGAAAATGCTTTTAGTAAGCCTACAGAAGATGAATTTGCATTCCACCACTTGCATTCAATAGCAAATATTTTATCTGCCCATTCAATCATTCATCCAAAGTCAGACCTGATTCGCCCTCAGACTGTTTCTATCTGAACTCCATCAAACATTAAGATAAGACTGAAACAACAATAATGATGATGGAGGAATGCCTTCTATTTCTATCGCCTTTCAAAGTTCCCAAAGCACTTTCTGAGGGCAGAGGCTGTGCCTTCTCTAAACTTTGCATAGTAGGTGCTAAACGAATATTTGTCAGGAAGACTCACTTCCTTGGTAGAGGGAATTCTTTCTACCACTTCCTGTGGATACAACCTAAGGGGGCTGCCTAGACAACACCATGGGTCAGACAGCTGGTCCACATCAAAGGGAGCTTGAACCAAATTTGTCCTGGTTCCGAGGCTGGCTCTCTACCCATTATGCCTTATTGCCTGTCAAAGACTTGTTAACTGGAAGCTTCCAATCACTTTGCAATTTCCAAAACACTTTCCATACATTATCTCACTTGTATCTCGTAACAACCCTGTGGAGGTGTTCCTCCAGGAATTACAGTCCCATTTTAGATATGAGAAGAATGAGGCCCAGAAAGGGTAAAGAATGTGTTCATGGTCACACAGTTACTTGGGGTCAGACCAGCATTCTTTCCATTATATAACGCCATCTCTGACATTTATAAAGCTCTTTAGAGTGACAAACATTCATTGGATTCTCAAAATAACTCTGTGCTGTAGGTCCTTTTGCTGTTCAGTTATGTCTGACTTTTCACGACCCTGTTTGGGGTTTTCTTGGCAGAGACACTGGAGTGGTTTGCCATTTTCTTCTCCAGCTCATTTTACAGGTGAGGGAATGGAGGCAGACAAGGTTAAATGACCTGCCCAGGGCCACACAGCTAGTGTCTGAGGCTAGATTTGAACATAGGAAGATGAGTCTTCCTGATTTCATGCCCAGCACTCTATCCACTACATCCCTTAGCTGCCCTGCCATGTAGGTCCTACAGGAACTATTTATTCCCATTTTACAGATAAGAAAACTGAATTTCAGAGAAGATAAGTGACATTGAATTTTGTTGAGTCCCAGTTCTTTGCCTGAGGACATATTTATTTGTGGGAGTTTGGTTTTTTTTTCTCCTTAGGAACCTACAATCATAGATGTAAAATAGTTAGGGAAATAATATATAATTCATATTATATAATATATTTAATATACTATGTAAAAATAAGATCTAATAAGAGTCCAACCTCTTAATCTTACAGATGAGGAAACCAGGATTGTAAGCAGAATGGGAAGACAGAGCTTTGTCCCAGGGTACTTATCATAGAAGGCTTCACTCCCAGTCTAGAAAGACCTGTTTCCTTTCCTTTTCTCCTTACACCATGAGGCACACTTGTCCCTATGGTACCCATGTCTGGTGCCCCTTCTCTCTTCAAAATGACAAGGGGTCAATTGTCTGGACAATCGACTGACCCTTCTCCATGAACGTTTGGATTTATGGTCAAATTGACTGTATTATTAGCACACTTCCACCTCCAAGTGCTTTTGCCTCATTCAAAACATTTGTGGTGAAAGTTTTGGAGAAACCAAGGCCCAGAAAGGTTAAGTGAATTGACCAAGGTCACTGAGGGAGGAGGTGACAATACAGGCATTGGCGCCCAAGTCAGCTTAGTCCCAAACCAGGACGCCTGGCTCCCTCTCTTCTTTCTCTGGGTGATAAGGAGTAAGAAGGTGTTTGTTCAACAGATTCCTGGATAAAGGTGCAAGGTGAATGGGAGGGGATCTGGGGGAAGACAGCCTGGCTCTGTGACCTTTCCAGGCCCACAAACCCCGTTTGTTTTGTGATGTCCAGATATTACAAATAAGTCATATCTTCCAGAACAATGCACTTCCATTTCTGTGGCTAGAGATGCACTCAATTTTTCCCTGCAACTGCAGAGGAATGGGTTGACCTACTGGACAGAACACTAAATGGCTAGACAGACGGTCTGTGCTGAATCCAAACCCATGTGGCTGTGGGCAGCTCAGTCCATCATGTGGGCCTCATTTCCCCTGCTTGTTAAACTGACTGAATAGTACATGGGAGCCTGTCTATATCAGAAGAACGAAAAATTGTTTATTGGATGTGATGGGCTCTTTGGAAGGAAAATAATTCTGTAGGGAAAAGCAGTGATGGAAATCATGAGTGAAGTTGATGGAAGGGGGAGGTCCTAAAGCTGAATGAGCTCCTGTGAAACCTCCTTTTAGTTTTTACTACTGAGTGTATGATATTGTGACAACTCACCTCTCCAGTAATTAGGCTGACCAACAGCCTCAGCTATAGGGAACACAACTGAATAATCCAAAAAGCTTTCTGAGTGAAGGCCTAGACTCTCCTATGAGCAGGCTAATTACTCTTCTTTTATAAACCATTCTAATGAGCTCTCACAGGTGAGGTGACACAGCCATAGATAGCAGGAATACTATGAGTATTCCTTACTAGCAGTATGAAGATAGAAACTCTTTAAAAATCTGCCTCAGAAGTATAAAAGAATAGGACGCGAGAGCCACGGAGGGCGTCTCTGCATGGTTGACCTATTTGATGACTGTTGTTCATAATGATGATTCTGAATCTTCAGTTTAAGGAGGTGGGGAAGCATGTAATTCATCTTAGAAATATTTCTAATATCAGCCCTTAGCACAGTGTCTGGCACATTTATTGTTGTTGTCTGGTCGTTTTTCAGTCATGCCTGACTCTTTGTGACCCCATTTGGGGTTTTCTTGGCAGAGATACTGGCACAGTTCACCATTTCCTTCTCCAGCTCATTTTATAAATGAGGAAACTGAGGTAAACAGGGTTGAGGTGATATGCCCAATGTCACACAGCTAGTAAGTGTCTGAGGCTGGGTTTGAACTCAGGAAGAGGAGTCTTCTGGACTCCAAGCCTGACACTTTATCCGCTGTGTCACTTAGCTGCTCTTGGCACATAGTAAGGACTTAATAAATCCTTATTGAATGACTGATTTCCACTTAAAAATGAAATAAGTGCACTGCTTAAAGGCCCCTTCTCATATCTCACTGTGGCATGAAGATGACCCAGGTTCTTGAAGAGCAGACCATGGACAAGTCCTACCCTGGTAGAAAGGCTTCACAAATGGGCTCAGACATGGACTGTGTTCTTGTCACCTGAGGACCAATCTAGCTAAATTGGAAGTGACCCCTCAGTGGAGGATTGGTCTCTGCATGATGAAGAGATCCACAGAAGCCACCATCTTCATGGTGGTCTGTACTGGTGGAGTGATTGCCCACAATGACAACATCAGAGGTCATTTGAAGGACTGGAGTATTGTTCCTCATTAGAATCAAGAAGGCCAGACAGTTGGATGATGGAAGAAGAAAGCCATAGCTATAGCTTTCTACTCTGAGGATGCCTGTAGACAACCTAGAAACATGAGAGCAGTCCAGGCTGGCCTAGAACACTACAATGTGCATAACTGAGTATCAAAAGGAGGGAGAGCAAGGGAGCTGGGTGTGACCTCTTTTCAGAAAAAGCAGTGCAAGTCTCTGGGACTGTTTTCCTGGATAGTTTCCCTTCTGTATCTGTTTTTGTCCCCCCCCCCCCCCACCTGTGTATTCAAGGCAGCTAGGTGGCACAGCGGATAGAATACTGGACCTGGGGTCAGGAAGACTGGAAGGTGGGTCTGCTTGTCACAAGTCTCTTCCCACTCCAATCCATTTTCCACTCAGTTGTCAAACTGATCTTCCTAAAGCACGGGCTTGACCATGTCACCCCCTTGCTCAACAGAGTCCAACTCTAACCTTAATTCCAATCAAATAAAAAATCCCCTGCTTGGTGTTCAAAGTCCTTTAGTACCTGACCCTTTCAAGCTTCTTACACCTTACTTACCCCATGTACTCTATGATCCAGTGACACTGGTCTCTTTGCTTTTCCTTGAGCAAGACACCCCATCTCTTGACTCTGAGCATTTTCCCTGGCTGTCCTCCATGCCTGGAATGCTCTCCCTCCTCCTCTTGCCTTCCTGACTTCCTTGGCTTCCTTCAAGTCTCAGCTAAAATCTCACCTTTCCTGATTCCTCTTAATATTAGTCCCTCCTTTCTGAGACCACCCCTGCCCCATTTCTCTTGTCTATAACTTATTTTATTTATTTCTTTTTTTGCTTTTTGGAGGAGGGAAGGTAGGGCAATTGGGGTTAAGTGACTTGTCCAAGCTCACATGGCTAGTTGTGTGTGTGTGTGTGTGTGTGTGTGTGTGTGTGTGTGTGTGTGAAGTATCTGAGGCCAGATCTGAACTCAGGTCCTCCTGACTCCAGGGCTGGTGCTCTATTCACTACATCACCTAGTGGCCCCCTATAACTTATTTTTACCTAATTGTTTGCATGTTGCCTCCCCCATTAGACTATAAACCCCTTGAGAGCAGGTGCTGCTTTTTGCCTTTCTCTGATTTCCCCAGTGCTTAACACGTAGTAGGTACTGACTGACTACGTCTGTGTTCTCATTCAAGACTTGCACATTGGGCTGTACTGCAAATTGCCTGAGGTCTTGGGTGCAGAAAATGTGATAAAAACAACACTTCACATTTCTATTGTAATTTACAGTTTAAAAAGCATCTTCTTCACAACAATTCTGCCCTGTAGGGAGCATGAATATAATTATCCCTATTTTAGAGAAGAGAAAACAGAAGTTCAGAAAGGATATTTGCCTGTGGTCAGATAACTAATAAAGATACTTTCTTGTCTGAGCATTAAAGCCAGCTTTCTCTTCTTTCTGCCTCAGGATACTTCCTTACAGCAATAGCAGCATTATTGAAAACAACAGCCTTAATGTTTACTAAGTGGGATTTGAGGGATGATACCTCCATGTTAGAAGGCTAGGACCAACCATATTATAGAAAGCGCCATCTAAGCCCTCCTGGGTTCTCTTGGATCAGAAGTTCAGGAACCCTGCTCCCCCAGTTCCTTACAATTGAAATGTTCTTATACTATTAACAAGCCCAATTTTCCCACCCTGGGGTCTGAGTTGGCAGAGAAGGGGACATTGAAAATTTATGTGCTTGTGCCAAGGGTTTTCTGTGTTTGGGAGCATGGGTGAGGACGGCAAGAGTGAACTGGAATTTGAAGGGCAGGGAGAGATTCGAGGCCATGTTTGCAGCTGGTTTCTCTTATGAGGCACGATATCCTGTTTCTTCAATCCTAGACTGAACCAGTCCCTGAATATTGGCCTCCATTTTTGATTCCTGGGGTTATTTATGTGTCAAGGATATAGATACATGAAAAGAAAGCATTGAGAAGGGCTAATTTCTCTGCAACTATTTTAAGGATGCACTTCTAGAATACCACATCCTGAAATTTCAGTATATTTAGCCTCCTCCATAGACAAGCTAATGGATTTTTAGTGGCAAAGCATTTCTATTAAAACCACTGCAGACCTTTTTGGGGGGTTATTTTTTGCTGCAACTCTACTGAGAATGTACACACACACACACACACACACACACACACACACACACACACACACACACTAATTGGTGCCATTTATTCCTGAACAATAATCTCTTCCATAAAGGAAGTTTTTCTTTTTAAACCTAGAGCCATTTTGATATTGAACCCTTTTGAGAGTGGGAATAATGTTTCAGGTCAGGTAATGATGGTGCTCCTCCTTGTAGACAGCCGACACGAGAACACTTGTGTTTGGGCAAAGAAAAACCCCAATGAAAATGGCTCTGAAGAGGACAGTAAGAGGCAGGCAGAGGGGAGCTGCCGTTCTCCTCTGCTCTCTCCGGGAGCTGGGGAACACTGTTCATTTGCCCAGCTGAGTACAAAGCTGTATTATCCTCTCACATTAATATCATGTCTTTTCATCCCATCCATTAAGCTCTCTATCTTTCTGTCCTTCCCTCCCTCCCTCCTCTTGCTCTCTTTTCAGTCTCTCTGTCTCTGTCTTTCTCTGTTTCTGTCTCTCTCTCCCTCCCTCCTCTTCCTCTCATTCCCCTCTCTTCTCTGTCTCTCTGCCTCTCTCTGCCTCTCTCTGTCTCTCTCTCCCTCCCTCTCCTCCCCTCCTTCTCATTCCCCTCTCCACTCTCTGTCTCTGCATCTCTCTGTCTCTCTGCCTCTCTCTCTCTCCCTCCTGCCCCTCCCTCCTCCCCCTCCCTCCTCTTGCTTTCTTCTCTTTCTCTCTCTGTCTCTGTCTCCCTCCCTTCCCTCCCTCTCATTCCCCTCTCTTCTCTGTCTCTCTCTGTCTCTCCCTCCCTCCCTCCCCTTCCTCTCATTCCCCTCTCTTCTCTCTGTCTCTGATCTCTCTCTTTCCTCCTTGTCTCTCCCCTTGTCCTTCAGGGAACTTCATCCCAAAGAGGCCCACTGTGTGTACTAATTAACTATCAGCAAAGGTGTCTAAACATTTACATTTCAATTCTCCCTCCATATGCCCTCACTCTGGAGCCCAAGCTCTTAGTTACTTGTGCCTCTGCTTTGGCTGAAACTCTGTGCCAAGAGCCAGGTTAGCTGTGGGTTTCAGACAGGCACCCTGAGACAGCTAGAGAACTAGATCTGGAGTCAGAAAGGCCTGACTCGGGATTCTGATTCAGGTATTTGCCAGCATATAAGATGGGGGCTTTCTCCAAGGTTCCCTCTAGGATTCTGTGATCTCCTAGGGCTATAGGAACATAGATTTAGGACTGGAGGGGACTTTGGAGCTCTTGAGCATAGAACCTGCATTCTACAGATGAGGAGACTAAGGCACAGAGTTAGGTGACTCTAGTTCTAAATCCAAGGTCTGCTGAGCCCAAGATACACAGAGCCTCAGAGTTGGGGGGCCTCGCAGGCCATACAGTCCGGCCCATACCTGATGGAAATTCCTCTCCATAAAATGCCCTCAGCTAGTTATCCAGTCTTTCCTTGAAGATCTCCAGCAGCCCCTCCCTCTCCCCCCAATACTTTGTGCTCAGTATCTTTCTGTTTATTGCACACAGTTTACAGATGTATTTGTTGTCTCCCCCATTAGAATTCGAGTGCCTGGTGAGCAGACAGCATCTCATTGGTTGTATTTATATCACCAGGGTCTAGGACAGTCCATGGGCCATGGTAGGCATTTGCTGGTTGGCTGCCAAGTTGAATAAGGGAGAACTCACCACCTTTGGGTCTGTCCATTCTGGTCTTGGCCAGTCGACATAAGATTTTCCTTATATTTATAGAAATTAAACCTGCCCTTTGGAAGCTTCTTCCCATGGCATCTTTCTTTGTGCTCCCAGTTCTAGAGATCAGTCCTTCAGGCACTTGGAGATTCTTTCTGCTGCCTCCTCTTCTGCAGCCTAAGCATCTCCAGTTCATTTTACTGACCGCCACATGCCCTAGCCCTGTTCCTCAGGGTGTCACCTATGGCTGCCCACCATCTGCCTCTGACCTTCTTGCCCAGCCTCATTTCCCTTTCATCTCATCTGGGTTTGCTACTTTCCTGTCAAACTGACATCTGTGCTATTCTCCATCCTGGATGTTCCACCCCACACTGCTAGGCCTTCTCATGAGCCTTCTGCCCTATATCAGGAAAGCATTTCCTTGTCTTCCCTCCCTTTTGGCATCCTTTTCTGCTTTTGAGACTCTGTATAGTGTGGCTTCCTCTGTGGACTTTTCCTAATCCTACCAGCTGTGAGTGCTATCCCCAGGGCTGTGCTGTTCCTGACAAAAGCTCACCTTCTTAGTCTAAGATCACAGTGTCAGACTCAAAGGAGCCTCATATTGACTTAGAAAACCCCAAATTAGCAGTATCTAGAATGTATTGAATTTTTATTTATTTTGTTAAACATTTCCTAATTACATTTTAATCCAGTTTGAATCTTTCTGCCCATTATGGTAGGTGGGCCAGCGTCTCCAGCCTCTGGTCTAGAGGCATGATCAATGTGGATTTGTCCCTCAGAATCTTTGCTTGAGTCCCCACCCTTTGCATCAATTCCTTCTGACTTCCTGGTTTGCTGTTATCTACTGAAGCCTGAAGGTGGTAAAATGGAGTTTAACCATACAAGCACAGCTTAATCTTATAGAGTTTGTTGAATTATAACTGAAGAAGCAATGCATAGAATAAAATCTTATGTGCTTAATAAATAAAATCATATGTACATATGTACACACATGCATATTTTATATACATATAGAGTCATTCAAACTATTTGAACAAACACCATGGTGCTTCATGCTTACCTCCTTCTAGACCTAGGCAACTCCAAAATCACAAGCAGGTCCTAAACCCAAGAGTTAAAAAAGACCCTTGATATGAATAGGCAGCCTCCTACCAGCCACTCCTAGCAGGAATTCCCAGGTGCTGTACTATTCGTGGCCTGCAGGAGGGACAATATCTAGGCAGTTGAACTAATGTATTATTTGAGGTGCTTGAACTGTCTCAGGCAACTTGTGGGAAACCACTGGCAGTCTGGATTCTAATACTGCTTTCTTGTCTGGCCATTCTCCTCAGAGTCTCCTGCCTCTCTGCCTGTCTCATGAACCCAAACCTACCCAGAGACCCAAGTTCTTTGTCTTATCTCAGGAAACTGGCTGCTGACCGGGGCAGGCTCTCTGCTCTGACGACCATCTTGTTTACTCTTGAGTCTTTCTTTGAGAAGGGATGTATTCCCTGCATCCTTTGCTGCACTGTATATGTCTCTTCTGCTCTTGGACACCACCTTTTCTCATTCTTTGGCATCATCTGGCACACTAGCTTAGGACTTCGCCCAACATGCCTTGGTGAGAGGGAGGGATGGCAGAGTGAGAGTGATGCTACATGTATGTACCTGCCTGCATATTTTATTAACACCGTTCTACACTATTCCATTAACTATTGTCCCTTGTAGAATGTGAGCTCCTTGAAGGCAGATCCTTTGTCATTCCCTGTCCCCTTCCTCCCTTGTATCCTCAGTATCTAGAACCATGGCTCACCTATAACAGTTGCTAAATTGAATTTAACTGAATGGAGGGGAAGAAGTCACCATCTGGGTGCCTGGTGGAAATGTTCAGCAGAGGATCCAACTGCATTCCCTCCTCTCAAGAGTGTACCTTCTTTCTCTCCTCTGTGAGGAGGCAGAAAAGAAAAAAGACAGTCTGAGACACATAGCCAGGACTTTAGGGAGGAAAGTCGCAGGGGCAGCAGGTGATACTTCCTTCCCTCTTCCCCCTTTCTACTTCCAACCACTTGCAGGACAGATGGCCTATCCATGGACCACTGTCTCCAATACCTCCTTGCAGGCAAAGCCATTAGCAGTCCAAGCAGGAGGAGGGCTCCTGACAGCCTGAAAGAACAGATTACATCGGGGATTCACACTGACTGCTGTGTCCTTCTGTCTGGCACCACGAGATACTGAGGATCTGGTTGATTCACACCTCAGTATCTGCTTCTTTGCTCCCAGCCTGTCCCCATTAGAAAATGGTCACAAATGCAAGGGGGGGTGCTTTTCAGAAGGAAGGGCAGGTATAGAACTGATCTCAGGCCTTACTTCTCCAGGGGGAGACTCAGAATACTATGCTTGAAAAACTCCATTTAAAGGGAGATGGAGGAAAAAAGCTAACCCTGGACAAATTGTCCCGAGTGTGGAACAAATTGCCAATGACAGAGACCAAATGATGTCTCATTATTTGACTTGCTAAATTCCACAAGTGGGCTGGGTGCTGTGCAGAATTAGACACAGTCCCTGTCCAATGTGCTGATAATACATTGTATGCTAAAGACAGGATGAATGGATATGGAAAGAGAGGTACCAGAACTAGCTTCTTTAACAAAAACAGTAACTTGAAAGTCTTCCTTGGATCCTTAGCCACCACAGAAAGGAAATGGAGGAGAATAAAAGGCAGCCCATCAGCTCAATCCTTCACTTTCTCCTCTAGGAAGCCATTAGTAATAAGCTAATCCAAGGTGCAAAGAGGAGAAAATTTACTTCCACCTCCAGAGTCATTGGAGAAGCTTGCTGAGTCAGGCCAAGGCATTTGTGTGCTCTAGGCAAGGTTTGTGATGGACTCCCTCCTGCTTTCGGAAATTGCTGCTTCCTGCATTTGGAAATTGTTCCCTTTGTGTGTGAGTCCGCCAGAGGCTCTGAATCTTCCCTCTAAGACATGCAGTGACTCATCACAAAAGATTGCCATGCAGGAGGACCCATCACTTACATTTTCTGGCTGTTAAATTACATAATGGTCCTCCCTCTCTTCTTTGCTGTCGGGGGACTAGGGGTGCTGAAGAGTGCTTATGCAGTCAGACTCTGTTAATTTGTTCATTTTATTGAACTGGTTTTTTTTTAAATTTCTTTACCTCTTATTCTTTGTTGTAGAGGACAGTTGGACAATTCTCTGGAGAGGAGAAGGGGAAGGATATATATGACAATAAAGGTGATGTTAAGAATTTAAAAAATAAATATGTGCATTTTAATGTTAGTGGAAAAAAGAAAACAAAATGGAGTGTCTATTCATTTGGGGAATGGCTGGGTTAATTGTGCTGTATAAATGGAATTGAATAGTGTTGTGCTTACTTATAAGAGATGATGACTATGAGGAATTGAGAAAAACACAGTAAGATTTGTTTGAACTGATAAAGAGGGAAGAAAGCAGAATACAGTGATGTCAATGAAAACAGCACCCAAAAAGCAGCCAGCTGAATTTAGATGGGAAGCATTGAGTAATCTTGGATTTAGGAGAAAACTGTCAGCCTCTCCTCTTCTTGAGAAAGACATGGCAGACAAGGGGGACAGAATGCTGTATACACCATCAGATGACATGACCTGGCTGTTGGGTTTGCTGAACTATTTTTCTTTGTATAAGGGATGGCACTGTTGGTGGGGGTAGGGAGGCAGCTTATACCAGGAAATCACTCTAGAGTAAAAATTTTAAAGGCATCAATAAAGCTGTTTTAAAAACCCAATAAAACCAAATGCAGATTTATGAAATATTAAAGAGTATTTTTTATTGCAGCTCCATACCCTGTTGATTGATTGATTAATTTGACTGATTGATTGTCCTGTCCTACCAGATCCCATCCAAAGCAAGGCCCTACTGGGTGGGGGAAAGTGACTGTCCCTTGTTGTGCTTATATTATGTGCCCACATCAGCCTCAGGGATTTGAATGGGGAGGTGGGAATCTCAGTATTAGAAAGTTAGAGGCTGGAAAGGATCCTTGGAGCTAAGAAGGTACACAGTAGGAACTTAATAAATGTTTATTGGCTTTACTTAGTGACCATCTAGTCCAAATCCTTTGTTGTATAGATGAATAAACTGGGAGCCAGAGACAGGAAATAACTCACCCAAAGTCACACAAGAGGCAAGACAGGGAGCAAAGTACACTGACTTCAAATTCAGGTCTTTCCCCAATGCATGCCAAGGCAGGAACACCATCTAAGCATTTACACAATTTAGTTCAATTCTATAAAT
This sequence comes from Gymnobelideus leadbeateri, assembly GCA_011680675.1. Taxonomy (NCBI): domain Eukaryota; kingdom Metazoa; phylum Chordata; class Mammalia; order Diprotodontia; family Petauridae; genus Gymnobelideus; species Gymnobelideus leadbeateri. Next base: position 43,903 of record WOXC01000766.1, read on the forward strand.
GTTTACTTTTAAGCTATTACGAAATGTTTATTTTTTAAAATTCTTCTAAATTTAAAAGCATATGATGTTGTTATTTTAAAAATACATGAAATTCAACATCTTCATTCCATACAACTTGAAACCTTCCTCAGACTGTTGTTGGTTGTGTTACCCTGGACAAGTCATCTGCCCTTTGTGGATTTCAGTTTTCTAATCCATCATAGGAGAGGGCTGGACTTTCAGTTCTAAATCCATGACCCTTTGATGATCCTAGGATCTACCACTACTAATCACTGACAGGTCACTGACCCTGGACAACTCAGCGTGGTGTGCCCACATCCGAGAAGGGGCTGTGCTCTATGAGCAAAGCAGAATCAAAATAGCTCAAAGGAAATACAGGATGTGAAGATTTAGAGAATCCATCCCAAGTGTTCACAGGGACTGTTTGTGCCTGACCTGTGTTAGAGCATTCTGATCAGCCAGTGGGACACATTGAAACTTGATTTTAGCATAATGATGTCATCTTTGGTCCTCTTCTAGAATGAAGGACAATAGCCAACCAACTGACACCCCAAGACAGGCAGACTTCATACTTACATTTGTGAGGGAATCCTCATCCTAACAAAAGCAGCAGATCCTCGAGGCATCTCTGGGAAGTCCTTCTTTGGCACTAACTAGAATTTCTCCAATGTCAGTGGAAAGGAGCTTCCTCCTAGTGAGTCAAGAGGACATCTGGTCACCAGCTCCATCTGTCCATGACAACCACTCATTTATGCATTATGAATTCAGATTTTCTCAATGTCAAACCATCCCAGTTCTTTTCAATATTTCTCATGGATTCATTGGGAGGTGGAGGTGGGGCAAGGAAGGTGAGGAACCAGGAATGGCTTCTTGCAGAAGGTGAGATTTGAGTTGAGTCTTGAAGGAAGACAGGGAAACCAGGAGAGAGAGGAGAAGAAGGAGAAAAATGCTGATGCCTGGGGGCCAGTCACTAAGTCGAAGGACCAAGAGACAGAGGGGTGTGTTTAGGAAATGTGAGAAGGCCAGGTGGTATAAGCTCCTGGAGCTAGTCATTGGAGGAGAATAAGGTGTGAAGAGCCTGGAAAGGTAGGAAGAGGTCCTGTTGTGAAGGGCTTTAAAAGCCAAACAGATTTTATATTTGTTCCTGGAGGTAATAGGAAGCAACTGGAGTTTACTGAATAGGGAACCACATGGTCAGATCTGCATTTTGGGAAAATTGCTTTGATAGCTTTTGTGCAGAATAGAATGGAGTGGAAAGACTTGGGGCAGGGAGACCAACTAGAAAGTCTGACAAAAATCCAGGCATGAGGCAACAAGGACATGCACCAGGGTGGGAGCAGGGGCAGAGGGAAGAGATGGGAAGACAGACACTGGGCATGGGGAGTGAGTGCAAGGCAATCACTGAGGATAATCCTCAGGTTTCAAGTCTGAGTGAGTTGGGCGATTGAGAAATGAGCCCTCCAGGTCTTTCCAATTGAATTGCCCCTCGAATGGACTTCCTTTGAGTGTAGATGGGGGTGGAGAGGGAGAGGAAGAGAGAAGGGTGGGGAGAGAGATGGAGGGAGGAAGGGAGAAACAGAGACAGAGAGACAGAGCAAGGAGGAGAGGAGGAAGTTGGAGGGGGAGAGAGACGCACAGAGAGACAGAGAGAGGGAGAGAGGAGGGAGGGAGGGAGAGAGGGAGGGGGAGGGAGAGAAGAGGGAAAGTGAGACAGAGAATGAGAGAGAGGAGAGACAAAGACAGAAAGTGATAAAGAGACAGAGAGACAGAGTGAGGGAAAGAGGAGGGAGGGAAGGAAAGAGAGACAGAGTGAGGGGTAAATGAGGGAAGGAGGTAGTGGGTAGAGAGAGCCAGAGGGAGAGAGACACAAGAGAGGAGAGACAGAGAGAGGGAGAGAAGAGAGAAAGTGAGATAGAGAGAGTGAGAGAGAGGAGAGTCAAAGACAGAAAGTGATAAAGAGACAGAGAGACAGAGAGAGAGAGAGAGAGAGAGAGAGAGAGAAGAGGGAGGGAAAGGGAGGGAGAGGGGTAGAGAGGGGGGAGAGGGGGGTGAGAGAGAGAGGGAGAGACAGAGACAGAGAGACACAGAGAGAGATAGAGAGAGGGAGGGAGAAAGGGAGGGAGGGAGGGAGAGAGAGAGAGAG
>WOXC01000767.1:0-47007 GCA_011680675.1 Gymnobelideus leadbeateri
AATGGCAGTCCTCTGGAAAAGCTGTTTATGCTTGGCTTTACACTCATTTGGGAAAAAACTATGGAAAAGTTAGGGAGAACTGTGATTATCGGGGTGAGGAACCTTGAGAAGGTTATGCCATACCCTTTGACCCAGCAATACCACTTCTAGGGCTGTATCCGAAAGAGATCCCCAAAATGGGAAATGGACCCAGATGTACCAAAATATTTATAGCAGCTCTTTTTGTGGGGACCAAGAACTTGAAATTAATAGGATGCCCATAAATTGGGGAATGGCTGAACAATTTGTGGTATATGAATGTAATGGAATACTATTGTTCTATAAGAAATGAGGAGCTGGTAGACTTCAAAAAAACCTGGAAACACTTCTATGAACTGATGCTGAGTGAAGTGAGTAGAACCAGGAGAACATTGTAAACAGTAACAGCCACATTATGTGATGACTGACTTTGATAGACTTAGCTCTTCTTAGCAATGCAAGACCCTAAAACAACTCCAAAAGACTCGTGATGGAAAATGTCATTCAATCCAGAGAAATAAATATGAAGTCTGAATACAGATTAAAGCATACTATTTGCTCTCTCTTTTTGTTTTGTTCAGTTTCATTTTGTCTTTTCTTTCTCATGGTTCCTCCCATACATTCTAATTCTTCTATACAGCACAATGAATGTGAGAATATGCTTAATAAGAATGTGTATGTAGAGCCTATATTGGATTGCACACAATCTTAAGGAGGGAGGAAGGGAAGGAAGCAGAGACAATTTAAAACTTATGGAAGTGACTGTTGAAAAATAAAAATAAATATTTTTTAAATAAAAGAGATGGTTATGTTGCATTAGGAGCAGCTAAAAAATGAAATGTTCAGCCTGTAGAAAACTTGGTAGGGGGAAAGTGCTGAGAGGGATGGGAAGTGGTAGGATAGAATGGGATGGGTTGAGGTAGGATGATGTAGGAAAGAATGGGATTGAATGGTATAGGCTAGAAGGGAATGGAGAGAGAAAGGATGATGTGGGATAGGATTAAATGGGATGGGATGGGATGAGATGGGTTGGGATGGGGTAGAAGGGGATAAGGTGAGGTAGGATAGTGTGAGACAAGTTGGAATGAGCCATGATGGTGTAGGGTAGGATGAAGTGAGAAGACCATCTTTAAGTAACTGAAGGCTATTATAACTTTCAAAGAGGGTTGGATTTTATCTGCTTGGGCCATGAAGGACTAGGGCAAATGGGTGGAAGTTGCAAGAGGCAAACAGTCTTTATGGCTGGAAGAACCCTCCTCATGAGGGTTCCTGAGTGCTGATAGGCAGCCCCATAAGGCAGTGGACTCCCCTTCACTGGAGAACTTCAAATAAAGGTTGGATGGTGCAGAGGGGATTGTTTATCAGGCATAAGCTAGCTTAACTGGTTAGAATGATTTGCTTTAAATTTTGAGATAGAAAGACAATAAAAATTCCACATAATATAAAAATAAAATGCTAATTGGTATGGGACAAATAAATACAAGTAAAATGAAGTAAAAGCGGGGGGGGGGGGCAGCATGAGGGAGAAGAACCAGGAAGGCTTCTAGTCCAGTTAGGACAATGGGTTGTGTAGATCAATGGTTTCTTACTTTCTTAGATAATTTTTCCAAGAACTAATAAATTCATAAGAATCACTGTTAACTAGGATATTCATTGACCCAAAATAAAGGCTGTTGATGGTCTTCATTATTAAGTAGGCTATCATTTCCTAAGCAGATCTTCCAATCCTAAAGAAAAGGGACCATGACCCCTGGTCGAGGGAGATGACCTTTCTAAACACCTGGCTGACTGGAATCGGATACTGACCAGAGCAACCTCCAGTTTTTGCCTTAGAAAAACTATAAGGACTTACTTACATTAAGAATATCTTAGTGGCCAGGTGGCACAGTGAGTAGACCACTGGCCCTGGAGTCAGGAGGACCTGAGTTTAAATCTGGCCTCAGACACTTAATACAAAAAGCTATCCGTGTGACCTTGGGCAAGTCACTTAACCCCAATTGCCCTCCAAAAAGCAAAAAAATAAAAAATTTAAAATTTAAAAAAATAAAAAAGAATATCCTAACACACACACACACACACACACACACACATTACAGAACAATCATAGAAACAATTGATTTCATTAAAGAAAATGGCAACAATGAGACAAAATACCAAAAATTATGAGATGCATCCAAAGGAGTACTTAGAGGAAAATTTTTACCTCTAATTCCTTACATCAATAAAATAGAGAAAAAGCAGATAAATGAATTGAGCATGCAACGAAAAAAATATCTAGAAAAAGAACAAATTAAAAATCCTCAATAAAACACCAGATTGGAAATCCTAAAAAAATAAAAGGAGAGATTAATAAAATCAAAAGTAAGAAAACCATTGAGCTAATAAATTAAGCTAGAAGCTGGTTTTATGAAAACCAAGAAAATAGGTTGAACAATTGGTTAATTTGATTTAAAAATGGAAAGAAGAAAACCAAATTACTAGTATCAAAAATGCAAGGCATAAATTCACCACCAATGAAGAGGAAATTAAGACAATTGTTAGGAGTTATTTTCCCCAATTATGTGCTAATAAATTTGACGATCTAAATTAAATTAATGAATATGCACAAAAATATAAATTACCCAGATTAACAGAAGAAGAAATTAAAAGACTCAACCCAATCACAGAGAAAGAAATTGAACAAGCAATCAGAGAACTTCCTAAGAAAAACATCTTCAGGACCAGAGAGATTCGCAAGAGAATTATACGAAACATTTGGAGAACAATTAATCCCAACTATAGAAACTATTCGGAAAAATAGGTAAAGAAGAAATCCTAACAAATTACTTTTATTTAATTTTTTTTAGTTTATATCATTCATTTCCATAAGATTTTGAGTTACACATGTTCTCCCCATTTTCCCCTACCCACCACCCCAAAATAGAGATCCCACTGAATATCTCCTCCCCCAATCTTCTCTCTCCCATATCTTCTCCCTTTCTCCCTCTGACTTTCCAGTAGAGTACGGTGGAACTCTATGGCCCAGTGCCTGTAAATCTTATTTCCCAGTTACATGTAAAATAATAGTAATAATAGTGTGTGTAAATATATATATATATATATATATATATATATATATATATATATATTAAACATTTGATTTTAAAACTTTGAATTCCAGATTCTTTCCCTTCCTCCCTTGTCACCCACCCTTACTTGGAAGATAAGCAATTCAATATAGGTTGTACATGTGTAGCTAAGCAAAACATTTCCATAGTGGATATATTGTGAAAGACACAATATTTCAACTATCAAATTATTCAAATATCACAACACTATATTTCCCTCCATCCTATCCCACCTCTCACTTTTTCTATTCTCTACTTTGATCCTGTCCCTTTTCAAAAGTGGGTGCTTCCAACTTCCCCTCCCCCAGCCTGCCCTCTCTTCCATCATCCCCTCTCATCCCCAACCCCTACTCTCCTGTAGGGTGAGAGGGAATAACTATGTTATTCCCTCTTAAGCCAAATTCATTGAGAATAAGGTTGACTCATTCCCTTTTGCCTTCCTGTTCTTCCCCTACATTGGAACAGTTTTCCCTTGCCTCTTCTATATGAGATAATTTACGCCATTCTGTCTCTCCCCATCTCCTCTCATTATATTCCTCTCTCACCTCTTAATTTCACCTTTTCAGTATCATCCCTTCCTATTCAATGGGTCCTGTGCCCTTTATGTATACCTATACACATATATACACACACTCACATACGTACTTGTATGCCCATATACCCTCCTATATACATATATGTGTGTGTGTGTGTGTGTGTATACACACACACACACACACGTATTTCTATTCCATTCATTTCTCATACTGAGAAAAGTTTCATAAGTTAAAATTATCATTTTTCCATGTAGGAATGTAAATAGTTCAACTTTGTTAAGTTCCTTGTGATTTCTTTTCCTGTTTATCTTCTTATGCTTCTCTTGCTTCTTGTATCTGAATGTCAAATTTTCTATTCAACTCTGGTTTTGTTTTTTTTTTTCATCAAGAATGCTTGAAAGTCCTCTATTCCATTGAATGACCATATTTTCCCTGAAACATGATACTCAGTATTCCTGGGTAGGTGATTCTTGGTTTTAATCCTAGCTCTTTTGACCTCTGGAATATTATATTCCAAGCCCTTCAATTCCTCAGTGAAGAAGCTTCCAGATCCTGTGTTATCCTGATTTTGTTTCCACAATACTCAAATTGTTTCTTCCTGGCTGCTTGTAATATTTTTTCCTTCATCTGGGAACTCTGGAACCTGGCTATAATAATGCTAGGAGTTTTCTTTTTGGGATCCTTTTCAAGAGGTGATTGGTGTATTCTTTCAGCCTCTATTTTCCCCTCTGGTTCTAAAACATCAAGGCAGTTTTCCTTGAGAATTTCTTGGAGGATGATTTCTAGGTTCTTTTTGTTTACACTTTTATTTTTTTTAAACAAATGCTTTATTAACTTCTGGTTTACATCATTCATTTCCACCAGATTTTGAGTTACAATTTTTCCCCCATTTTTTCCCTACCCACCACCCCAGAGTAGCAGTCCCACTAGATATCCCCTCATCCAATCTGTTCTCTCCCATATCTTCTCCCATACCCCCTTCGACTTTGCCATTAGGGCAAGGTGAATCTCTGAGCCCCAATGCCTGGACACCTTATGAAACATTTAATTTTAAAACTTCGATTTTCAGATCCATTCCCTTCCTCCCTTGTCACCCACTCCCTCTGAGAAGATAAGCAATTCAGTATGTGTTGTACATGTATAGCTATGAAAAACATTACCATAGTAGATATATTGTAAAAGACTGCTTATATTTTCCTCCCACCCATCTCACCTCCCACCTGGTCCATTCCCTACTTTGATCCTGTCCCTCTTTGATAGTGGGTACTTCCAACCTCCCCTCCCCCCAGAATGCCCTGCACTCCATCATCCCTCCTCTCACCCCCCTTTCCCCTACTCTCCTGCAGGGTGAGATATCCCATTTAGTATGTATGTGATTCTCTCCTTGAGCCAACTTCAATGAGAATATGGTTTTGCCTTTTTGCCTTCCTGTTCTTCCCCTCCCCTGCAACTACTTCCCCTTGCCTCTTCTACATGAGATAGTTTCCCCTATCCTGTCTCTCCCCATCTCCTCTTGCCACTTTCCTCTCTCACCTCTTAACTTCGCCCCTTAAGAATCATCCCTTCCCAGGGGGCGCCTAGGTGGCGCAGTGAATAGAGCATCAGCCCTGGAGTCAAAAGGACCTGAGTTCGGATCTGGCCTCAGACACTTAACGAACACACAAATAAAAAAAAAAAAAAAACCTAGCCATGTGATCTTGGGCAAGTTACTTAACCCCAATTGCCCTCCAAAAAAAAAAAAAAAAGAATCATCCCTTCCCATCAAATTCAACCTGTGCCCTCTATCCATGTATACCTGTAAACATATGCCCATATATCCTTCTTCAATTATTTTCATAATGAAAAAGGTTGCATCAGATGCAGTTATTGTTTTTCCATGTAGGAATGTAAATAGTTCAACTTTGATAAGTTCCTTTTGATTTCTTTTCCTTGATTACCTTCTCAAGCATCTTTTGCTTCTTGTGTCTGGATGTCAAATTTTCTATTCAACTCTGGTTTTTTCCTCAAGAATGCTTGAAAGTCCTCTATTCCACTGAATGACCATATTTTCCCCTGAAACAAAATACTCAGTTTTGCTGGGTAGGTGACCCTTGGGTTCATTCCCAGTTCTTTTGCCCTCTGGAATATCATATTCATGCCCTTCGATCCCTCAGTGTAGAAGCTGCCAGGTCCTGGGCTATTCTGATTGTGTTTCCACAATATTGAAATTGTTTCTTCCTGGCTGCTTGTAGTATTTTCTCCTTGATCTGGGGATTCTGGAACCTGGCTATAATATTCCTAGGAGTTTTCTTTTTGGGATCTTTTTCAGGAGGTGATCGGTAGATTCTTTCAACCTCTATTTCCCCCACTGGGTCTAAGACATCAGGGCAATTTTCCTTGAGAATTTCTTTAAGGATGATTTTTAGGTTCTTTCTTTGATCATGGCTTTCAGGTAGTCCAATAATTTTAAAATTATCTCTCCTGGATCTATTTTCCAGGTCAGTGGTTTTTCCCATGAGATATTTCACATTGTCTTCTATTCTTTCATTTGTTTGGATCTGTTTAACAGCATCTTGATTTCTCATAAAGTCACTAGCTTCCATTTGCTCCAGTCTAACTCTGAAGGAATGAATCTCCTCAGTGAGCTTTCGAGATTCTTTTTCCATCTGGCAAATTCGGCTTTTTAAGGCATTCTTCTCCTCATTGCCTTTCTGAGCCTCTTTTGCCATTTGAGTTAGTCTATTTTTTTTTTAAACAGCAAGCAAAGGTTTTTTTCATTCAACATCTTAAACAAGGAAAGGATAAGAAGGTGCCCACCATGGGAGGGAAGGACATTTCAGTCCCAGGGCAGGATGGAAGGAGGGGAAGATCAGCAGCAGAGACATGAGCTTCTAGGTCTAGAGACGAGGGTACATGAGCTGGCTGGCTGACTAGGGCCTTCCCTGCCCTGAGTACAGAAAGCCACTCCCACTGGAGGAGCAAGGTGTCCTTATTTTCCCATCAAAGCCTATTCCCAAGAAGAGGTAAGGCTGCTTTTCATTCTGGGTGTGTAACAAGTCTGCTTGCTGATGGGGACCACAATTTCATCAGAGCACTCCTAGCAGCAGTTGGCCTGATGTATCTTTCATCTTCTGAGTTCTCACTTGTGCTGTTTTTTATGTGGTATTAGATTTAAAGTATTTAGAAATTCAAATTAACTGGAACCTCTGCTTACAACCTCAGGTGGTGGGGATTTGATGGTGACTGGCTGGGATGTTCGTCTGGGTGGAGAAGGTTTGGGCTGCACCTGTTGCTGGACTGGGTTATAATAGGTTACTCCTCCATACACCTGAGACTGAGCCTGGGTTTTAGGGTATAGGTGAGGAGGTGGGGGAGGGGGCAGTGCCCCTGGGGCATAGGGACAGCTGGGACTTCTGAAGTTCATGACACCTGGAGCGGGCGGAGAAGTAGGTAGGGGCAAGCAGCTGCTGGGGTGGTGGCTGTCCTGGGGACATGGATACTGGTGGAGGGTACAGACCGGGGTTAGGCAGAGGTGCTGGCATCTGATGGGGATGTAAACTGGGGTGAGGGAGGTGCATTTCTGGTTGTACAATCATGCCCTGAGGAGGCATCGGCGTAGGGCTGTCACTGTGGGTATAGATTGGTTCCTGGAATTGCAATGGGTCATAGTAGTGCCCTTCCATGATACTGATGTGCACAGGGGGGGCCGGTGGTTCAGGGACAGGTCTCTGACGCTGGGAAGAATATCGTTTGGCTCGACCACTCTGAACACTCATTTCTTCCATACGGTTAAACTGAGGAGGAGGGCCTGCTCCCAGGTGCATGTGGTTGGGAATACCTCGAAGCTCCCTTGGTTGCAGGAACTGAGGCTGCCCTGGGCTCCAATTTTGATCAGTCAGATTTAGTTGGGTCATGTCTTGCTCAAGTCTTCCTGTGCTGGAATCCACTGGGGCGTCCCACTTCCCAGTCTTTGAGGGCGGTGGTGGTGGTGATGGTGGTGGCAGTGGTGGGGGTGGGGTGGTTGGGGGAGGTGGAGGTGCAGGGGCTGGCCCCTCTGCAGGAGGTGGCACTTCCTCTGCCAACTTGCTTGCATCTCCAGCTTTGTTTCTGGATCTTCTTGCTTGAGAGTAGGACTTCTTCTCAATGGGTCTGTCTGGGGGTGGTGGTACAGATTCAGGGGTAGGGGGAGGAGGCTCTGAAGTTGCTTCCTCTTTTTCAGGGCTGCCAAACCCATGGGAAAACTCCATTTCAGGGGATGGGTCCCTCGCTGGGGTGTATTCCAGGTGCCGAGAATGATAACCATTTTCATACCTGACAGAGTCATTAGAATGAATGCTATGTGGCCCACCATTTTCTGAAGACCTAAACCCAGTCCTTCCTTCCTTGTAGCCCCCAGCTCTAGAGAAGTTCCTTGATGTAGGCATTCTCCCTGTACCAGCAACATTACGATTGACGAATGTTCTTGGTGGCAAGGAGGATCCCCCAGAGCCCTGGTGATGGGGAGGCTTGTTTGGCCGATCATTGCCCCAGTTTGGCTCCCTCTGTGGGGAGCTTCCAAATCTGGGTTTACGGAGTCTCCTAGGTTTGATATCATCAGGGTTGTGAGCTGATCGAATATCATAACCATAGAGGGCTATGAGCTCCCGCCGAGACTTGGGTGCTTGCTCATCCTCTCTGAACTTGTCATGTTCCCACCGGCCCTCATCTTTCCACAGCTTCCGCTGACGTACTTTGGGTCTGACTTCTTCTCGAGTTTGGCCTCGGAGGTCATGCTCAAAGAAGAGTCCTTTCCGGGGGATATAGGCAGGGTTCTTCCGATCTTCATCATCATCCAAATGCTTTGGGGCCTTTTTGCCCACCTTGTTTTCTACAGGCTCTGTGCTCTCTTGCCCATCTCCACTTTGTCTTTCACCAGTCACAGTGCCCTTTGGGTCTGGTTTTTCTTCTCCCTTCTCTTCTTTTGCCAAAGAATTAGCAGCATCGTTAGCTTCGGACTTAAGCTCCACCTTGGAACTGTCTTCTTCACTGTACTCTTCCTCTCCTTCCGAATCCTCTGCACTTTCATAGTCGGAGAGAACAGCGTCGCCTTCTATGCAGTCTTCACTTTCACACTCCGACTCGTCGGGACTCTGGAGGCCGCCTCCTTCCGTCCGTCGGGAATTGAGGCCCCCGGATCGGCCGCCGCGCAGCGAGGACGAGGAGCCGCCGGCCGGCCCGCCACCACCGCCACCTCCGCCCCGGGAACCGGCGCAGTCCGAACCCGAGGCTCCGGACTCCTCGTCCTCCGTGTCCTGCGAGGCGTGCTGCCGCCGTCGGTCCGCCATCTTGCGGAGAACCGACCCCGTCCGGGCTTCCGCGCTCCCTCGCTAGATCGGGAGTTACTCGATTCCCCCCGCCACCCGCCAGCCCGTCAGCCTGTCTGCCGCGCCTGTTCGCAGGGGCCTCTGGGAGACCGAAGCTCGGCTGAGGGGGAGAGCAAACGAGACTACAAAACCCAGCATTCTCTGCCCTTAGTCTATTTTTTAAGGTGTTATTTTCCTCAGTCAGGCTGTTGACTGTCATTTCATACTTTTCCTGCATATTTATCATTTCTCTTCCCAATTTTCCCCCACTTCTCTTATCTGCTTCTTAAGGTCCTCTATGGCCTGCAGCCAGCTTGTATTTTCATTTGGGGCTTTTGGTGCAGGAGTTCTGACCTCACAGTCCTCCTCCATGCTTTGAGCCTCTTTGCCCCTAAAATAGGAGTCCAGTGTTGAATTTTTCTGTTTATTTTGTTTCTTTTGCCTAGGCATGTTGCCACTTAATTACTTGATTTTGGGGCTTGCTGCCACCCACCAGCAAGGAGAGCTTCCGCCCAAACGTGGGGTCTTCACAACTTCTGCCAGTTGGGTGGCCTCTGCAAAGCCTCCACCCACTCTGGCAAATTGGATACCCACCCCAAACTTCCCCCCCAGACCACAATCCAGATCCAGGCAGTTTAAAGCAAGAGGGAATAACCCCCAGACTGATTGCTGAGTCTCCCTGCAGTTCGAAGACCAGGAGCTAGAGCCACCACTGACGCTGCAAAATGGCTTCTGTGCCGAGTTTCTTCAGCGGCTTTTCGCCCCCAGGGGAGGAAGCTGATGCATTCCCCAAATACTGGTCCCAAAGTCCATACGGCACTAACCTCTCACTTTGTCCTAGGCATATCTGTGCTGATAATTCTGGAATTGCCACAGCTGCTGGTGTTCTGGGGTCCCTCCAGCTGGCTGCTAGCCCAGCTGCCCTGGGGCTAAAACCTCGACTCATCGGGCCTGGGCTTAGCTCCCAGAGCGCTCTGGGTTCCCAGCGTGCTCTGGATTCCCAGCGTGCTTAGCTGCCTGCTCTCAGAGCCCTGCTCTGGCTGCTCCCTGCAGGGCTGCTGGGCTGTCCTCATCGGGAGGTTAGCTTCTCTGTGTAGTTCTCTGGGTGCTGGGGCTCCAGAAGTTGTTCAGAGTCCCCTTTTACATTATTTGGAAGTTGTGTGGGACAGAGCACCTTGGAAGTGCTGTTTCTACTCTGCCATCTTGGCTCCGCCTCCCCAGGTTCCTTTTTTTTTTTATCATGGCTTTTAGGTAGTCCAATAATTTTTAAATTATCTCTCCTGGATCTATTTTCCAGGTCCGTGGTTTTTCCCATGACATATTTCACATTGCCTTCTATTTTTTTCATTTGTTTGGATCTGTTTAATAGTATCTTGATTTCTCATAAAGTCATTAGCTTCCATTTGCTCCAATCTAATTCTGAAGGAATGATTCTCTTCAGTGAACTTTTGAGATTCTTTTTCCAATCTGGCAAATTCGACTTTTTAAGGCATTCTTCTCCTCATTGCCTTTCTGAGCCTCTTTTGCCATTTGAGTTAGTCTATTTTTTTTTAAACAGCAAGCAAAGGTTTTTTCATTCAACATCTTAAACAAGGAAAGGATAAGAAGGTGCCCACCATGGGAGGGAAGGACATTTCAGTCCCAGGGCAGGATGGAAGGAGGGGAAGATCAGCAGCAGAGACATGAGCTTCTAGGTCTAGAGACGAGGGTACATGAGCTGGCTGGCTGACTAGGGCCTTCCCTGCCCTGAGTACAGAAAGCCACTCCCACTGGAGGAGCAAGGTGTCCTTATTTTCCCATCAAAGCCTATTCCCAAGAAGAGGTAAGGCTGCTTTTCATTCTGGGTGTAACAAGTCTGCTTGCTGATGGGGACCTACAATTTCATCAGAGCACTCCTAGCAGCAGTTGGCCTGATGTATCTTTCATCTTCTGAGTTCTCACTTGTGCTGTTTTTTATGTGGTATTAGATTTAAAGTATTTAGAAATTCAAATTAACTGGAACCTCTGCTTACAACCTCAGGTGGTGGGGATTTGATGGTGACTGGCTGGGATGTTCGTCTGGGTGGAGAAGGTTTGGGCTGCACCTGTTGCTGGACTGGGTTATAATAGGTTACTCCTCCATACACCTGAGACTGAGCCTGGGTTTTAGGGTATAGGTGAGGAGGTGGGGGAGGGGGCAGTGCCCCTGGGGCATAGGGACAGCTGGGACTTCTGAAGTTCATGACACCTGGAGCGGGCGGAGAAGCAGCAAGCAGCTGCTGGGGTGGTGGCTGTCCTGGGGACATGGATACTGGTGGAGGGTACAGACCGGGGTTAGGCAGAGGTGCTGGCATCTGATGGGGATGTAAACTGGGGTGAGGGAGGTGCATTTCTGGTTGTACAATCATGCCCTGAGGAGGCATCGGCGAGGGCTGTCACTGTGGGTATAGATTGGTTCCTGGAATTGCAATGGGTCATAGGTAGTGCCCTTCCATGATACTGATGTGCACAGGGGGGCCGGTGGTTCAGGGACAGGTCTCTGACGCTGGGAAGAATATCGTTTGGCTCGACCACTCTGAACACTCATTTCTTCCATACGGTTAAACTGAGGAGGAGGGCCTGCTCCCAGGTGCATGTGGTTGGGAATACCTCGAAGCTCCCTTGGTTGCAGGAACTGAGGCTGCCCTGGGCTCCAATTTTTGATCAGTCAGATTTAGTTGGGTCATGTCTTGCTCAAGTCTTCCTGTGCTGGAATCCACTGGGGCGTCCCACTTCCCAGTCTTTGAGGGCGGTGGTGGTGGTGATGGTGGTGGCAGTGGTGGGGGTGGGGTGGTTGGGGAGGTGGAGGTGCAGGGGCTGGCCCTCTGCAGGAGGTGGCACTTCCTCTGCCAACTTGCTTGCATCTCCAGCTTTGTTTCTGGATCTTCTTGCTTGAGAGTAGGACTTCTTCTCAATGGGTCTGTCTGGGGGTGGTGGTACAGATTCAGGGGTAGGGGAGGAGGCTCTGAAGTTGCTTCTCTTTTTCAGGGCTGCCAAACCCATGGGAAAACTCCATTTCAGGGATGGGTCCCTCGCTGGGGTGTATTCCAGGTGCCGAGAATGATAACCATTTTCATACCTGACAGAGTCATTAGAATGAATGCTATGTGGCCCACCATTTTCTGAAGACCTAAACCCAGTCCTTCCTTCCTTGTAGCCCCCAGCTCTAGAGAAGTTCCTTGATGTAGGCATTCTCCCTGTACCAGCAACATTACGATTGACGAATGTTCTTGGTGGCAAGGAGGATCCCCCAGAGCCCTGGTGATGGGAGGCTTGTTTGCCGATCATTGCCCCAGTTTGGCTCTCTGTGGGGAGCTTCCAAATCTGGGTTTACGGAGTCTCCTAGGTTTGATATCATCAGGGTTGTGAGCTGATCGAATATCATAACCATAGAGGGCTATGAGCTGCCAGACTTGGGTGCTTGCTCATCCTCTCTGAACTTGTCATGTTCCCACCGGCCTCATCTTTCCACAGCTTCCGCTGCATTTTTGGGTCTGACTTCTTCTCGAGTTTGCCTCCGGAGGTCATGCTCAAAGAAGAGTCCTTTCCGGGGATACAGGCAGGGTTCTTCCGATCTTCATCATCATCCAAATGCTTTGGGGCCTTTTTGCCCACCTTGTTTCTACAGGCTCTGTGTCTCTTGCCCATCTCCATTTGTCTTTCACCAGTCACAGTGCCCTTTGGGTCTGGTTTTTCTTCTCCCTTCTCTTCTTTTGCCAAAGAATTAGCAGCATCGTTAGCTTCGGACTTAAGCTCCACCTTGAACTGTCTTCTTCACTGTACTCTTCCTCTCCTTCCGAATCCTCTGCACTTTCATAGTTGGAGAGAACAGCGTGCTTCTATGCAGTCTTCACTTCCGACTCGGTCGGGACTCCTGAGGCCGCCTCCTTCCGTCCGTCGGGAATCGAGGCCCCGGATCGGCCGCCGCGCAGCGAGGACCAGGAGCCGCCGGCCGGCCCATGACCACCACCTCACCTCCGCCCTGGGAACCGGCGCAGTCCGAACCCGAGGCCCGGACTCCTCGTCCTCCGTGTCCTGCGAGGCGTGCTGCCGCCGTCGGTCCGCCATCTTGCGGAGAACCTCACCCGTCTCGATCCGCGCCCTCGCTAGATCGGGAGTTACCTCGATTCCCCCGCCACCCGCCAGCCCGTCAGCCTGTCTGCCGCGCCGTGTCGCAGGGGCCTCTGGAGATCCAGCCGGCTGAGGGGAGCAAACGAGACTACAAAACCCAGCATTCTCTGCCCTTAGCTCATTTTTTAAGGTGTTATTTTCCTCAGCCAGGCTGTTGACTGCCTATTTCATACTTTTCCTGCATATTTATCATTTCTCTTTTGACTTTTCCTTGTTTTACTGCTTCTTAGATCCTCAATGGCCTGCAGCCAGCTTGTATTTTCATTTGGGGCTTTTGGTGCAGGAGTTCTGACCTAGTCTCCTCCATGCTCTGAACCTCTTTGCCCTAAAATAGGAGTCCAGTGTTGAATTTTTCTGTTTATTTTGTTCTTTTGCCTAGGCATGTTGCCATTACTTGATTTTGGGGCTTGCTGCCACCCACCAGCAAGGAGAGCTTCCGCCCAAACGTGGGGTCTTCACAACTTCTGCCAGTTGGTGGCCTCTGCAAAGCCTCCACCCATCTGCAAATCCTGGATACCCACCCCAAACTTCCCCCCAGACCACAATCCAGATCCAGGCAGTTTAAAGCAAGAGAGGAACCCCCAGACTGATTGCTGAGTCTCCCTGCAGTTCCAGACTAGGAGCTAGAGCCACCACTGACGCTGCAAAATGGCTTCTGTGCTGAGTTCTTCAGCGGCTTTTCGCCCCAGGGGAGGAGCTGCTGATGCATTCCCCAAATACTGGTCCCAAAGTCCATACGGCACTAACCTCTCACTTTGTCCTAGGCACATCTGTTAATTGGAATTGCCACAGCTGCTGGTGTTCTGGGGTCCCTCCAGCTGTGCCAGCCCAGCTGCCCTGGGGTAAAACCTCCACTTATTGGGCCCAGCTGCTCCCAGGCGCTTGGGTTCCCAGCGTGCTCTGGATCCCAGCGCGCTCAGCTGCCTGCTCTCAGAGCCCTGCTCTGGCTGCTCCCTGCAGGGCTGCTGGGCTGTCCTCATCGGGAGGTTAGCTTCTCTGTGTAGTTCTTTGGGTGCTGGGGCTCCAGAAGTTGTTCAGAGTCCCCTTTTACATTATTTGGAAGTTGTGTGGGACAAGCACCTTGGAAGTGCTGTTTCTACTCTGCCATCTTGGCTCCCTCTCAGGTTCCTTTTTTTCTTTGATCATGGCTTTTAGGTAGTCCAATAATTTTTAAATTATCTCTCCTGGATCTATTTTCCAGGTCAGTGGTTTTTCCCATGAGATATTTCACATTGCCTTCTATTCTTTCATTTGTTTGGATCTGTTTAATAGCATCTTGATTTCTCATAAAGTCACTAGCTTCCATTTGCTCCAGTCTAATTCTGAAGGAATGATTCTCCTCAGTGAGCTTTTGAGATTCTTTTTCCATCTGGCAAATTTGGCTTTTAAGGCATTCTTCTCCTCATTGCCTTTTTGAGCCTCTTTTGCCATTTGAGTTAGTCTATTTTTAAGGTGTTATATTCTTCAGTCAGGTTGTTGACTCTCATTTCATAATTTTCTTGTATCATTCTCATTTCTCTTCCCAATTTTTCCTCCACTTCTCTTATTTGGTTTTATAAATCCTTCTTAAGTTCCTCTATGGCCTCTAACCAGTTTGTATTTTTCTTGGAAGCTTTTGGTGCAGGAGTTCTGACTTTGCTGTCTTCCTCCTGTTCCATGCTTTGATCCTTTTTGTCCCACAAATGGGAGTCTAATGTAGGTTTTCTCTGCTTGCTTTGCTTCCTTTGCTTGCTCATGCTGCCAACTCAATTACTTGACTCAAAATCTGGCAGAAATTAATAATGTAAACCAGAAGTTAATAAAGCATTTGAAAAAAAAAGAATATCAAAGGATTTTAAAACAAAATATTAGCAAAGAGATTATAGCAATATATCACAAGCATCATACATTATGCCAGTAGCAATTTATACCCAGAATGCAGTGCTGGTTCAATATTAGGAAAACTATCAGAATAATTGACCATATTAATAATAAAACCAATATAAACTATGTGATTATCTCAATAGATGCAGAAAAAGCCTTTAACAAAGTACAGCACCTATTCCTATTAAAAAAACACTAGAGAGCACAGGAAACAGAATTGGAGGCATTTGCTAATATGAGACAAAGGGTCTCTATGCTTTCTGAAAGCTCATAGTAGTACCTAGGTTAACCATGGGGTTGCTCCCTAAAGAGTAAACCCAGGCATCAACATCACACACCCACTATGTCCTTCAGTAGACTTCAGGAGGACATTTCCAGGTGAGAAAGGACATCAAGGGAATCACATCTAGGAAGTGCCTTGGCGGTATGAGCACCTTGCTATCATTGTACTTTAAGATTGTGCCCATTCTCCCCACCCCCCTGAACTCTATGTTTGTGGAAGGATTTAGGGAGGCATAATTGTAACTACTGTTTTTGCTTTGTAGTTTGAGTAAATGCCTTTGTTAAGAGCTGAGTCTAATGACTGATTATTAATTGGAATCATGCCCCTGGGGGCTTCTGAGAAACAGTATTGAAAATATACCTCCCACAGTGTTACCCCTAGAACTCAAGGTAGCTATTCTTCTACTGGGGACCTAACCTGCAAATGTAAAGTTGAGTGAGCTTGGGCCTGGGGGTGGTACAGTGGTAGTGAGGCATACATGTAAGGAACACTTGGTCAAATCAACTCACATCTCCAGCATGGCAGTTCCTTCTAATTGCCTTTCTTTTTCATGGACTCCTCAAGTAATTCTATCCTGGTTATTAAGCTGGCCTCCCTGAATCTGCTCCTCTCTGTAGTTCAGTGTTCAATTGCTAAGGAAGGCTCTTTCTTAAATCTATAGTCAGCTCTTTTCTCTCTTCTCTGTTGCCAGAGGTCCCACTTCTTGAAGTTGCTTCTTGCCTCAAATCTTGACCATCCTTCTGTGCCTGTGTCTCTCTAGAAAGTGTGTATGTGTCTGTGTGGGTGTGTCTGTTCCCTGCTGGATGTGAGATCTCCTATTGCTACTGTATACCATGATGGCAAGGGGATAGAAGAAAGAAAATCCATTGCTCTTAATGCTCCTAATCATTTTGCAACTTTTTTATTTATTTGATTCTTTTGTGGTCGTTCTTTCTATTTACATTATTGTTGTCATTGCATATATTGATTTTCTGGCTTTGCTTTCTTCACTTTTCACTAGTTTGTATAGTTCTTTCCCTGCTTCTCTGTATTTATTATCTTTGCATCTTAAAGCCCATTACATTCATGTGCCATGATTTGTTTGGCCATTCCCCAATCAGTGGATATCTACTCTGTTTCCAGTTTTTTGCTTCCTTTAAAAGAACTGATATAAATATTTTGGATCATTGGAGACTTTCTTCTTGTCAGTGATGTCCTTTGGATGTTTGCCTAGCAGAGGAGTCCTCGGTGAGAAGGGATGAATGTCTTAATCACTTTCTTTGCATACTTCCCAATTACCTTCTAGAATGATTGGATGAAAGGAACCTTAGAGGCCATGAGAAAACTAAAGTTCAAAGGTGCCTGGACCAAGCTCATATCATATTCTCCCCACATCCCTTCCTCACAAAAGATTTTGCCAAGAGCACTACCCATCTCCCATTCCCTAATGCTCAAAACTTCAGAGTGCTTATTGGCTCTTTCCTCTCTGTTCTTCCCTATGGCCAATGAAAGAAACATCAAGTCCATATTAGCCTTACTAAAGCCCAATATTCATAAAGTTGCATGACATTAAAGTCCTTTGAAAATCTATCATTCTCTGTTTTTATTTTCCTCTGCATTTTCCTCTCAATCTTATCTCTCTTTCACTCTGTCTCTGTGTCTCTTTCTGACTCTTGTCTCTGTTTCTTCTTCTTCTCCTCCTCCTCCTCTTCCTTCTTCTCCTCTTGTTCTTCCTCCTCCTTGTCTTTCTCTCCCTCTCCTCTCCTTTACTCTCTTCCCTCCCTTCCCCAATATCTATTGGCTAATTTCCTGCCACCTAAAATATATTTAGAACTCTTTTTTTCCTTGAAAAGGAAAAAGAAACCTTCTGTCTACTCTACCATCTTCTCAATCTAGCATCCTAGAGCCGTCTTCCCTTTCACAGCTAAAATCCTAGAAAAAATACTCACTGCCTCTACTTTCCCAAATTCTTTCAAATTGGCAGTACACCTCACCACTCTACCAAAACTGGTACCTGGAAGGTTGCCAGTGATCTCCTAGGATATGGTTGGTTCTTGTCCTTCTTTCTCAAAGAGGACCAAAACAACATCACTATGCTAAAGTCACACTCCATCGTTTGACTGTGGATGATCAGACCAATATGACCTTGGAATGCTCTACCACAGGTCAAGCACAAATAGTCCATGTGAACATTTGGTGGGGGGGAATCTCCAAATTTGTGCATCCTGTGTTTCCTTTGAGCAGTCTCAATTCTGCTTTGCTCAAAGAGCACAGCACCTTCTCTGACGTGGGCACACCCTGCTGAATGGTTCGGTGCCAGTGTCTCCCATGTCATACAATCAATTACAAAGTTCTTGAGAGCTTGAGCATGTCCTTGTATCAATTCTTCTGATCAACATGTGAACACTTATCCGGTGTGAGCTCTCCATAAAACAATCTTTTTGGTAAATGAATGTTTTGCATTAGAACAATGTGTCCAGCCCATCAGAGTTGCACTCTCTGAAGCAGTCTGAATGCTTGGCAGTTTAGTTCTACCTTCCAAGTAAGGACCTCAGTGGCTGGTACCTTATCCTGCCAGGGGATCTTCAGAATTTTCCTAAGACAATTCAAATGGAAGTGATGTACCAGTCCTCCATGAACACACCCTACAACCCTTCTAGGATATAGATATTAACTCAATGGTCATTTCTAAATATCATCTTTATTGACTTCTCTGCAGTGCTTGACACTGGTGACCACCAAACACTATTGACTGCTTACTTCTCTGTGGTTTTTCATGACATGGCTTCTGTGGTTCTCATCCTTCCTACCTGGTGCACCTGAGTTTCCTTCCTAGAAGATCACCTCTGTTCTAGACCCCCTTTTCTTCTCTCTCTATAGTCTCTCTCATGATGATCCCATTAACTCCCATGGGTTTAGTCATCATCTCTATGCAGGAACTCCCAGAGGTGTGTGTATATGTGTATCTATATATGTGTGTATATATATGATAGGGGTGTATAGATATGCATATTTCGTATATATTTAAAAGTGGATGGAGAGAGAGAAAGGAGTACGTTTGTGCGTGCGTGTGTGCGTGTGTGTGCGTGTGTATGTGTATGTGTGTGTGTGTGTACTTCTTAGGCACCACCAACTGAATATTCCATAGGTATCTTGAAGTCAATATGACCAAAATGAAATACTTCATTTTAATTTAATTTAATTATTTTAATGAATCTACCTCATCTCCAAACTTTGTGTCAAGGGTGCCATCATTCTTCCAGTTACCAAACTCATCATCTTCCTCTCCATATCCAATAAGTGTCAAAGTCATAGATTCTACCTCTGCAACATATCTCACATCATAGCCAAAATCCTAAGGGAAAAAAGTGTCTATACTCATGGTCTCCACTCCTCAACCCCTTCTGCACACCATTTCAGGCTCTCCTCATCTTTGGTCAGAGCTATTAAAACGGTCACTATTTCTAGTCTTTCTCTTGCCAACCATTCTTACTCACAGCCACCAGAATGATCTCCTTAAAGCACCATCCCAATCATGTCAACCCCACTCAAGAAATTCTAATCATCTCCTATGGCTCTTAAGATTAATTACAAACTTGAATTGATACAATAACACCATTTCAGAAGCAAACAACTTGGGAAGACTTGAGAACTGTGATCAATGCGGGGGATCAGTGGCAAAGCAGGCTACCCACCTTCCTGGGATGAATGGATACAAAATGCAGAGAGACCGGGCAATATAGGAAGGTATTTTGCCTGATTATGTGTATTTGTTACAAGGATTTTGCTTTCTGCTTTTTTTTCAATTGGAGCATGAGCAGGAGGGGAGAATGAGAAAAAATTGTTCATTAATTTTTGTTCATTGATTAGTTGTTAATTGACTTTTTTTCCTTTTTTCAATTTTTCTAAAAAGAATAAAATAGAAACTGCCTTGTTTGCTATTTAAAACCCTACAGCCAACCTTTCCAGTTAGATTAGCCATTACTTCCCTTCAAGTACTTCATGTAAGCACTCTAGTAAGACTGGCCTGCTACCTGTGCCCCAGACTCAGCATACTAACTGTCACCTCCATGCATTCCCACAGACCTACCTGACCCTGGGTCTAGAATAGCCTCTTTCCTCACCTCTACCTTCCAGAATCCTTATCTCCCTTCAAGGTTCAGCTCAAAATCACAGCATCTCAGAGGTATCCAGAGCAAGCTGTCCAGAGCAGGAAAGCCACATACAACACCTCCTCCAGGTAGCCTTCCAGATGAAAGTCTTTTCTCCTTTTCCAAATAATCGTGGCTGGCATTGATGTAACACTTTAAGATTTCCAAAGCCCTTTACAAATATAACCTCATTTTATCCTTTTAACAAGTGGGGGAGAGTTTGGGGGGGCTGGCATTATTATTATTCCCATCCTCCATATGAGCAAACTAAGGCAGGCAGAAGGTGAGTGACTTGCCCAGGATCACCTGGCTTACAAATGTCTGAACAGCTTAAGAACTCAAGTCCAATGCTCTATCTGCTGTACTACCTAGCTGTCTCAAACATTCCTAGAGAAGTTTCTCTGGATCTCCCTTTCAAGTCTGCTCCTACCCTATTTTATGCGGTAGGTGGTGGAAATCTATTTCTTAACAACACCTTACTTAACAATAGCTCAGTGAAACTCAGTGAGGGAAGATATATGCTTTCAGGGGATATAAAAGAAAGGACCCTGGGGCGGCTAGGTGGCGCAGTGAATAGAGCGCCGGCCCTGGAGTCAGAAGGACCTGAGTTCGGAGCTGGCCTCAGACACTTAACACACACAAACAAAAACCTAGCCGTGTAACCTTGGGCAAGTTACTTAACCCCAATTGCCCTAAAGGGGTGGCTAGGTGGTGCAGTGAGTAAGAGCGCCGGCCTCGGAGTTGGGATGACCCGAGATCAGATCCGGCCTCAGAAAATGAGCACCCACACATAAAAAATGACTAGCCGTGTAACCTTGAGCAAGTTACTTAACCCCAATTGCTTTAAAAAAAAAAAAAAAAGAAAGGACCCAGAACTTTCCCAAAGGGAAATAAAGCTCCCCGCCCACATCCTTTGTGAAATTAGGGACTTAGACTATAGATTTAGCCTCTGAAATCCTTCCCAGCTCAGACACTGTCTGTTCTAAGACACCACCCAGCCCTGAAATTCCCTATTCAAACTCTCCTCCCAACCCTGACATCCCTGATCTGAGGCCCCTCCCAGCTATGACACCCCTTGGTCAAGACTTCCTGCAGAAGGTGGGATTTTAGCTGGGAATTGAAGGAAGCAGGGGAAGTCAGGAGGCAGAGATGGAGAGGGAGAACATTCCAGGCCAGTGAAAATGCCTGGAGCTGAGAGATGGAGGGTCTTGTGAAAGAAACGCCAGGGTCCAGAAAGCTCTTACACTCTCTCTAAGCTCTGACAGACTATGCAACTGATTCTGTCTCTAACAGAATCTTTTTAAAAGGAAGTTGAGCAGGCGTCCAGACAGACTGCTGACATATGAGCAGAGATTGGGAGGGGAAAGTTTCTAGTGGAGAAGTCAGGGGACAGGGGCGGGACGGCCGAAAGAAACAGTTGCTCTTCAGAATCGAAACTAAACAACTACATTTCCTCTTTCTCCCCTGAGGAAGCTTCTGCCAGAGAACTTGTCCACAAGCTAGCTTAGATCGACAGTGAATACTCTGAAGGAGAAAAGCGGGGATAATGCTCAAATCTTGGTGGAGCTGGTGGTCCGGTCATCAAGCCCTTTACTTTGAGCCTGCTGAGAATCTAGATCGATTCATTCAGAATGAGCTACAGCCCCAAGAAAAACATCTGCAGCAGATTGACAAGAGTATCAACGACATCTGTGAATTCTTGGAGAATCAGGAGCCTCCCATTCAAGTGAAGGGTATAGTTGTGGTAAGCAGTGGGAGAGGGAGGGGAAAAGGGAGGGTGAAGGGAAAAGAGGAAGGAGGAGGAAAAAGGAGGGGGAGGGGAAAAGAAAAGGAGGGGAGGAAGGGCAGAGGGGAAGGAAAAAAGAGGGAGAGAGGAAGGGAGAAGAGGAGTAGAAAAAAAGGAAGAGGCAATGGAAAAGAGAGAGAGGGGAAGGATGGGGAAGGAAGAGAGGGAAGGGAGGGAAGAAAAAGCAGGAGAAGAGGAAAAGGGAAGGGGAGAAGAAAGAGGAGAGGGGGAGTAAAAGGAAGAAATGAAGGGGAAGAGAGAAGGGGTGAGAAAAGGGGAGAGAGGGGAGAGGAAAGGAGAAAATGAGGGAAGAGGAAAGGGGGAAAAGAAAGAGGGAGCAGGAAATCAATAAAAAAAAAAACAAGTGTTTATTTAGTAATCACTGCTATGTACAAGGTACTGTCTTAAGTTCTGAGCTTAGAAAGACAATAAAAAATGCCATCCCATCCCTCCAATATATGCAAAACAATACTAGGCAATTTGGGATGGGTATTTGGAGTAGCAAACGTCCTCACACCTGGAGTCAGTAAAGGCTCCACATGTTGAGAAGGTGGAAGTTAATCTGAGCTTTGAAGGAACACAGGGATGTTCAGAGATGGAGGTGAGGAGGGAGGGCATTCCAGGAATGAGGGACAGCCTGTGCAAAGACACAGAGATGGGAGACTAAATGAGGAACAGCAAGAAAGTCAGTTTGACTGGACCATGAAGTTCTTAGAGGGGAATCATGTATAATTAACCTGAAAAGGCAGGTTAGAACTAGTTGTAAAGAGCTCTAAGTGCCAGCATTTGTACTTGATCCTAGAGGTAATAGGGAGCCACTGAAGTTTGTAGAATGGGAAGTGATATGATCAGACCTGTGTTTAAGGAATGTTACTTGGGAAGTTGTGATGGGGAGGGGGTGGATGGGTTGGAAAGGATAGAGGCTTGAGTTATGAAGACAATTAGGAGACTACAACAGTGTTCCAGAGAGAGGCAAGGAGGGAGGGTCACTTAGGAAGCACAAAGATAAAAAAGTGTTAAAAAATCCAAACCCTGCAGTAGGTTGCAGCAAGCTTCTGGTTGGCTTCTCTGCATCAAGTTTTTTCCCAGCCTAGTCCAGTAAGTTGTCAAGTTGACCTTCCCAAAGCACAAGTCTAACCATGTCACCCCTATTCTTCAGCAATCTCTCTATCACCTGAGGGATCAAATGCAAAATCTTCTGTTTGGCATTCAAAGCCCCTCCCTACACACACCTTTCTGGTCTTTTTACACTTTGCTCTGCCCTATGTATGATGCTGTTCAGCAATACTGACCTCTTACAAGACAATCCACCTCCCAGCTCCAAGTATTTTCACTGACTGTCCCCACCCATTCCTGGAATTCTCTCAATCCTCATCTTTCCCTTCTGGTCTCACTGCTTATAAGGGTCTTGGTCCCTGCCTCCTCTGAACCCACAGCCTCTACAGGACTGACCATTCTAATTGTCTCTTAACCTGTTCTGGGCATTGTGCTCTCCACAGAGGCAAGAAAAAGGTGTCCAGTCATGATTTTTGTTCTCTGAAGGCTTTTTCCCTGCAGTTTTATTTAGGTGACTCCAAGTCAAGCAGGTATGGAGGCTGTGACAAGTGAGACTGCCAGCACAGAGCTGTAAATAATCAGATCTAGCTGCTGCTGCCACAGCAGGCACAGAATGGGTGCCATGGACTCCTTGCCCCCTACTCAGTACTGGATGACTCTAGAGTGGGGCTTCTCAAGGCTTTCATTCTGTAACTTAGTAAAGGGGAATAGAGTAGGAGACCAGAAAGAAAATTTCATAGTTCTGTGGAATGTCAGAGCTAGAAGGGGCCTAAGGGAAGCTGTCCCTCCTCTCAGGACTCACACAGAGTGCAGCCCATCCTAAATATCCTTCTCTTAGGAGATGAACAGGAATGTGGGCTTATGACCCCTTTTGGAGAAGATGCTCAGTAGACTTCTTTGGAGATTTTTAAAAAAATTCTGTTTGATCTTCCCTTTGTTTCCTAGCAAAGCTACTTTAGAGATCTTCCTGCCTTTTCTTGATTGGACTAAGAGGTAGATTTTCCCTTACACCCAATTCAGAACAGAATAAAACACTGAGAGAAATCTGGGGTGGGTGGGGAGGTAAGAGAGACAACAGCCACACAGGTCCTTTTTCCTTACATTTCAGACCTCACTAGATTGCCTGGATGTCTGACCAGCAACTCAGGTTTAATCCAATCCAAAAGAGAACTCATTATCCTTTCCTCTAAACCAGAAATTCCTCCTCCAAACCTTCCTGCTACTGTACAAGTCTCCATTATGCCTCACACCACACTGCTCTTCCCTCTTCATCACTCTACTCAGCCAATCAGCTGCCATGTCTTGTCAACTCCATCATCACAGTTCCCATCCTTACATAGTCACAGCCCCCTTCTTGCCTCTCACCATAGACCAGGCCCCCATCACCTTGCATGAATGACTGAAATTGTCTCCTATGTGATCTTCCTGTGGCAAATCAATATCTATTCTTTTCCTTATGTTGTGTTCTTCATAAAACTGCCAAAAGATCCTAAGCCCTATGGTGGTTCATATTTCTCCTCTCCCTAAAACCTTCAATGGCTCCCTCTTCTCCTCCAGGAAAAAATCCAAACTCTTCAGCCTTGCATTTAGTGAGCTTCAGGCTCTGTCCAGGTTCATTCCCCCTTAGTCACCTTCACACCTTCTATGCTCCAGTCAAATTGTTCCCTAGACTCTGTATAGTAGTTATCACTTCCACCAGTGCAAGTTTCAGGTGCATTTCCTCCTCATCACCATCTCTTAGAGGCCCCATCTTCCTCAGGGCAGCTAGGTAGCTCAGTGGATAGAGTGCTGGGCCTGGAGTCAGGAAGACCTGAGTTCAAATCCAGTCATAGACACTTACCAGCTGTGTGAGCCTGAGCTTAGTTTCTGTATGCGTTAGCTTCAGATAAAACGAGGAAATGATAACATTAACGTTGTTGTGAGAATTAAATAGTAGGTATTTAACAAATGCTTGTTTTCTTCCCCCCCTCCCCCAACCATTTTGAATAGAGTATAAGCCCTTTGAGGGGCAGGGACTGTTCAGTGTTTTTCTTTGAATGTCCCAGAGTCTAGAAACCTAAGAAGCTTTGGAAATATGAACTCTTATTAATATTTGTTTTCTAGGATAATCAGAGGGAGCCTGGCCTCTGGGGAAGGGTTTAAAAATTCTGGTGTTGGAGAAGCCAAAGAGAGCTGGGTCGACTGGTCCTTCTTGCCTGGTCTTTCCTCCTGCTGGCTATCTCATAAGTAATGGAAGTCAGAACACTTCTGGCCCCCCACATGTTTTCTCTTCCCTTGTAGGGTGGGTCCTATGGCAGAGACACTGTTCTCAAAGGCCACTCTGATGGCACCATTGTCATCTTCCTCGGAGAAAGTTTTGAAAGGGAGCTGATAAATTTGAAGCTTTTGTCAACAATGTGGAAGGTCAGGATAGTAGAGGATGAACACCAGCTAATGCTGACTGAATCTGACCTATGCATTACCTTTGACTTGATTCCCATCTTCAGTGCCTTGGGTAAGTACCCTGGAGAGGTACCTCATTAACAGGTGATACAAAGCATTGACTTTGGTAATAATAGGGGCATTGAAAGAATAAAGAATGGTCTTTGGTGGAGGATACCCAAGAGGGCAAAGGATCATTCTCCCCATTTGACAGATGAGGAAACTGAAGTTGAGAGGTAGCATGCTTGTTCAAGGTCACACATTGACCTGTTTGTAGAGGCAGTATTAGAATCCTTTTAATTTCTTATTGTAGCAGCAAGCACCCCAATATCCCCAGGGTGACTGCCAGCACAGGTTCTTAGATCTGCTTTTGTAAAGGAAACCAACTCAAAATGGGTTAACAAGCTTACTTTAATCAAACAAACACACATTACCTAGTTCAGGGGAAAAAGGTCAGCACCCCAAACTTCAGAGTTACAGAACTTACAGATCAAACAGACAGGCTTCCAAACTGTCCAACCATTATATCAATACCAAATCACAGTTACCATAGAGGGAAGCATCAACATCTGGGTTTTCAAAGCCGGGGGGCTCTCAACAACGGCTTCCCAGAGTCTCATCTGGTCAAATAACACAACACTTCTCAAAGTGAGCCCCAAAGCAAAGCCTCTCCTCAGGGTTTATATAGCCTTCTCCTGGCTCAGAGAATGTAACAACCTTCTGGACCCACTGCCCAATCACAAAGTATCAAGGTGTGGGCTTTCCTGAAAAATAAGCCTCCCACCACAGGCTCCAGGTGCAGTTAAGCTAGGGGCAGGGAAGATCTTTAAATCTGCATTTCCATTACACTTATGAAAAGAATTCTATTTATTATTTTTATTATATAAAATAGCATTCTAAGCTCTAACTACTCAGTTTTTACACCATTTCAAAGCAAAGTAACAAAAAAAAACTAGTCAGTCAGTCAATAAACATTTACTAAGTGCCTACTATGTGCTGAACACAGAGGAAACAAGGACTAGCAAAAGATGGCCCCTACTCTCAATCATATAGGGGAGAAAACAAGCAAACAAAACAAAAATAAAATCAAAGAAAAACAAAAGGCCATATTTAGACTAAATAGGAAATAATTAACAAAGAAGACGACCCTAAAATTAAGCCTTCATGTAGAAGGTGGGATTTTAGTTAAAACTAGTCATTTGCTTTCATTTCATATAAAATCAAAATACGTGTTCTTCCTAAGTCTCTAAGATCATAGTTTTGGCATGGGAAGGGAACTCTGAGGTCATCTATAGGTGAGGAAGTTGAGGGTGAGAGAAGATAACAGATTTTCCTATAGTCCCATTGATAGTCAAGGGCAAAAACCAAGGTTAAACTAGAGTCCTCTATCTTCCTAGTTCTTGCTATTCTGCAGTTCAGTCTTTGATATAGTCTTTCTCCAACCCATAATCTTCCTGGTCCACGGATTGGTCAAAGATAGACAGATTTCCCTTCTGCCTGCCAGCTTCCAGCTTTCTAATCATTTCCCATCATAGCCTGAGGCTTCTGACTTCTGACTTCTCTGGAGTCTTCTCCAAGGAAGAGAAAACAAAGCAAGCTACTGCTCCCAGATACCTATTGAAATTTATTTATCGTCAATGAAGTTCACCATTCCATCACTGAAAAATTATAGCTTAATCGGGGTCATTTATATTGCCAAGATCTATTCATGGCCCAGAGCTCTGGGCATGAACTGACCAATTCTTGGGGCAGCCCTTGAGATATCATTCACTTTCTGGCTCATGAGGAAATTTAGATTTTACTCTAAAAAATAAAACTCAGACTATTGGTTGGGAATAACTTGTATCTAGGTCTCCACAGACATGGATTTTTAAAAAGTGGGGAGGAGGGCACCAGATCCTAAACAGTCACTCAAAGTAAAAGACAAATTTGGTGACCTAACAGAAAGAGCCAATATTGCAAAGGATTCCCTCAGAAAAGATTTGTTGTCAATTTTAGAAAATACTTCCTAACGATGAGAGTTTCCTAATAATATCCAAAAGTGGAATGGACTGTCTTGGGAGAGAATGAGTTCCCATTACTCTATGTTGGAAGGATGGATTTTATGCAGGGACTTCCTACCCAGGACTGAACTAGCTATCATCCTGAGATTCAACACTGAGAGCCTGTGATTTTCTGTATGGTGTACATTTTTTGAAGGTGTACATTTTATGTAGGTGTAAATGCTTAGTAAGCTTAAGGTGCTGGTTGTTGTTGTATAAATCCACTACGTCCTAACTGTTCTGACCCTCGGCTCATCTACCTTTTTTAGACTTGGATTTCTTATCCATCCCTCAGTGTGACTTCTAAAACCCCCTGTGATATTTGTGGTCACTTAATGATTTGAGCTTACAATACTAGATCAGGGGGTCTCTCAAAAGACCCTTCAAAGACCCTTGTTTCTTCTTGACTTCTGTGTACCCATTATGGGTAGATATCACAAGGTGGAGAGCAGTGGCACCCTACAGCTCTGTGATCTCTGATATCCCACTCCCACGAATCTGATTAAGAACACAGTCTGGCACACAATTCTATTGCATTCTGGTTATTAAAAAAGCAAACTGATAAAGCCAGAAAGTCCAACAATATACTTCTTTTAATTAATAATTGTATAGTAATTGCATTATAGCAATTAAAGTGGTTTGTTGTTGTCCTTCATTCTTGAAGAGGACCAAAATGATACCACTATGTTAGAGTCAAGCTACAGGGTGTCCCACTGTGGCTTGGAATGCTCTACCACAGGTCAGGCACAAATGGGCTGTGTGGACATTTCTGGGGATTCTCTAAATTTTTGGGGGGCTACTTCAATTTGGCTTTCCTCATAGAGCCCAGCACCTTCTCTGATGAGAACATGCCAGGCAGGTAGTCATTTATCAGCATCTCCCATGTCACAAAATCAATCCCAAAGTTCTTCAGAGAGACTTTGAGAATGTCCTAGTAGCACTTCTTCTGACCACGTTTGTGAACACTTGCCATGTGTGAATTCTCCACACAACAGTCTTTTGGGGAACCACAGGTTTGGCATTTGAACAATGTGGCCAGCCCATCAGAGGGGGCGATAAACAGGGAATTAAGGTGGCTAAAGCAGGATTAGCAGGATTAAGGGAAGTTAGGTGGTGCCATAGTGCAGAGACCACAGAACCTGGAGAGAGGAAGACTCATCTTCCTGAGTTCAAATATGGCTTCAGACACTTAATGGTTATGTGACCCTGGACAAGTCACTTCACCCTGTTTGCCTCAGTTTCCTCATCTGTCAAATAACTGGGAGAAGCAAATGGCAAACTACTCCAGTATCTCTGCCAAGAAAGCCCCAAACTGAGTCATGAAGAGTTGGACATGACTGAAACAACCAAACAAAGAATTTATGTGACATTTTAAGGTTTGCAAAGAGACTTGCAAATATTTTATCCTCACAATATCCCTGGAAGGAGGGTGCTGTTATTATTCCCATTTTACACACGAAGAAACTGAGAGGAACAAAGGTTAAGGGACTTGCTCAGAGTCATGCAACAAGTAAATGTGTAAGTCTTCCTGATTTCAGGTTCAAAGCTCTATCCACTGTGCTACCTAGCTGGCTTCTGTCTGCTTTTCCAGAACTGTTCCACATTATTCTCCTTGATACACTGTACATTCTAATTTGTACTACTGGTTGTTCCCCGAATTCAGCTTGCCATCTGCCATCTCCTTGCCTTGGCATTGGTCTTTGATGGCATTTAAAGGTAGGCTGAGTCTATATTATACTCTGGAGAGAACAGAGAACCACTGAAAGCTTTATTCTGCTAGAGGCTTGTCTTGGTAGAATAACCTGAATTTTCCACGCATTTCTCTCCTGTCCAGTTGAACCAAGTGGCTGGCACACTAGAACATCAGCCTCAAAGTATAAACCAAGCCCTGAGACTTACCGGCAATGGATAAATCCAAGGAAATCTGCTCCTGAATCATCAGTCTGCTTTACAGAACTACGAGGGAGTTTTTTCAACAATCGCCCTCAAAAACTGAAGAACTTAATACTCTTGGTGAAGTACTGGTATCAGCAGGTACTGTTCATCGTTGACTGTGATGGTTGTTAAGTCCTGGTGGATCTACTTTACTTCCTTAAAAGCAGTTGAGAACATTTCCAAGACTGTGTTCAATTCTCCAGAAAAAAATCTGATGGTGAGATAACAGGTATCCACAAATCCTATCAAAATGTCCAGTGTGGCTTGAATAATAACAAGGTTTCCTTGGACCTTGCTGTTTTCAATATGGTTTTAGTCCACTGAGGCTCAATATGGGCCGACAAGGAAATATGGAAACCAATAAATGGAATTCTGCATGAAGACCCAGAAATAAGGGGGTGATAGAGCAGCTGTACTCTGCCATGATTGGACCATACATGGAGTGTTCTATTTAAGGCCGGAGGCCATATTTTAGAAAAAAATATTTTAGAAAAACATGAAGAAGTCATTTTTGTATTCCCATGGCTCAAGCACAGTATCTGGTATACAGTAGAGACTTAATAATATTTTTATTGATTTGACTTCAGAGCAACTCTTATAGCAAATGGTCTCAAGTTCATACTGCAAGACAAGAGGGAGAAGTAAGTGGGAACGGTTGCTATTTTTAAGTATTTGAAGACTTATCATTTCAAAAGTTAGTTCTTCTGACCCCCAGAAGGCAGTGCTGACAGCCATTGGTTGCACTGGGTGGGGTTGGGTTGGGTTGGGTTAGAGAAAGTCTAATTAGGATTGGAGGAAGGGACATTTTCCTAATACTTATATTCATCCAAGGTGGTAATGGGTTCCCCCTGTCTATATTCTTCAAGAAATTAAAATATATTCAGTTCAGTTCAACTAATAATCTTGATAGCTATCATTTATATATCTTCAGTTTGCAAAACACTTCACCTACATGCATTCCTTTGGTATTCAAAACAACCCCGGTGGGGGAAGGGTGCTATTATTTTCCTCATTTGACAAATGAAGACAATGAGGTGGAGAGAGATTAAGTTTATTGCCCAGGGTCACACAGGTAATAAATACCTGAGACTAGATCTGAACACAAGCGTTTCTCACTCTTGGCTCTATCCACTGCATCACCCAGAAGCATTTTCTTAAGTAGCTACTAGGTACCAGGCACAAAGCTTGGCACAAGGGATACAAGGACAGAAATGACAGGAGATTCCAGTCCACTGGAAGATAGCACATTTATAGACAAGCAAATGCCAAATAATTTTGAGGAGGAAAGAGAGTTGGCATCTAGGGCCATTGGGAGAGCTCAATGTCGCTTAATCAGGTATAATGTACAAAGGACTTTGGTGCAGATGTGAATGGTCCTATGATGCCACCATTTTACTTGATTTTGAGCTTATCCTTACATATAATCCTCACTAACAGCTTCCATGGATAAAAAACAACATCATCCTTTCTGTTTGTACCAGAGCTCAGAGAAATCAACCTAGAAAAGGTTAAGGGCCCCTGCTTGGGTGATGCCCTTGTCTGTAATTGGAGGAAATGAAGGCCCTGAGAGTCTGCCCACACCAAAGTAAACAGCTGGTTGCAGAGCCAGGTCTATAAGTCTGGCCTCTCCACTGTTATCAAAGTGTCTCCTGAAAGCCCTGGTGATGTGGCCTGCTATAGGGCTTAGTGGGTGGGGTGGGACCTTCTACCCCCTGACTGTCTTCCGATTCTCTTTCTGCAGTGCCAAAAGAAGCTGAAAAAAGACACCTTTCCCCTACAATATGCTCTGGAGCTGCTAACAGTCTATGCCTGGGAACAGGGGAGTGAAGCAGATGATTTCAACACACCTGAAGGCATCCTAACAGTCCTGGAGCTGATTATAAAGTATGACCAGCTCTGTATCTACTGGACAGTCAATTACACCTTTGAGGATGAGACCATCAGGGACTACTTGCAATCCCAGCTCCGACAAAAAAGGTGCCAATTTCTTCACCATCCTCCCTTGATTTGTGGAAAAGTATGAAAAAAGTTTCCTGAGCAGACACCTAATTCATTGAATACTTTCCATGACCTCATCTAGAATCAGTGGACTGGATATCTCAGGAACAATTCAAAACCAGAACCTCAGAATTTCAGAAGCAAAAGAAGCCTTAGAAAATAATGATGCTAGGGCAGCTAGGTGGTGGAGTGAATAGAACACTGGCCCTGGAATCAGGAGGACCTGAGTTCAAATCTGACCTCAGACACTTAACACAAAAACTAGTTGTGTGACCTTAGGCAAGTCACTTAACCCCACGTTGCCCTCCAAAAAAAAAGCAAAGAAAAGAAAATAACGATGCTAACAGTCATATGGCACCTTGAGACCTATAAAAAGCTTTGCATACATTACCTTAGTTAATACTCAAAAAGCAGCCCTGATTTGAGGGTAATACCTAGATCCCAGATATAAGACAAGTCTACATTGGGGAGTAACTAGAATGCTGGGTTTAAGGTCAGGAGAAACCTACATTCTAACCTCTCTCAACCTATTTCTTCATCTACAAAATGGAGGCAATAACACCTGCCACACAGGGTTGTGGTAAGCTCCAAAGAAATAGTGTTTGGAAAGTACTTTGCAAATTATAAACTGTTATATAAAAGCAAACTGCGTGTAGCTATTATGCCATTTTAGAGATGAGGAAACTGAGGTCAGGAAGTTTTAACAAATTGCCTACTGTTTGTGTCAGAGGCAGGATTAGAACCCAGATCTCTCTTGACTCCCATTAGAGCACTCATTTCTATTATACTGTGATACCTCTTAGAAATCAGTTAATGTAGCCTCCTCATTTTAGAGGGAAGGACACTGAACTGGAAGAAGGGGAAATGAATTCTCTAAGGTCACATAGTATGACAGATCCAGGGCTAGAATCCAGGTTTCTGGATTCCTGACAATTTTCCATTCAGGCTACAGGGAAAGGGGAGAGTAGTGGAAAGTAAGAAAAAAGACAATATGGCATTTCTACAGAGGATCATAGACCTAGAGTTGGGAAGAACCTCAGAAGCCATCTAGTGCACCTGCTAATTTTACAGATGGAGAAACCGAGGCACAATTAGGTTCAATCATTTGTCCAAGGTTACACAGGTAGTATTGGAGATGGAATCTGAGCCTAGACTTTCTGACTCCAGAAATGGTAGTCTTTCTTTCATGTCCAACTCTTTGTGACCCCATTTGGGATTTTCTTGGCAAAGGTACAGGAGTTGTTTATAATGATTTTTCATTTGGGGAAACTGGAGCCCAGAGAGAGTATGTGGTCCAATGTCTCACAGAGAGTCAGAGCCACACTAGAACCCAGGTCTGCTGAGCCCTAGCCAAGGGCCTCCTCTGTCTATGCCAATCTTAGCATGCTTCAAGGCTCATATTTTCCCTTGAGAAAATTCATCCCTGATTCTTTGCATGGATTTTTTAGGCCAATCATCCTAGATCCAGCAGACCCAACTAGTAATGTTAGTGGAAGTGAGCCCGAGCCCTGGGAACAGCTGGCTGAAGAAGCAAAAATCTGGATATCTTGTATGAACGAGAATACCTCATCTTGGATGCCCTGGGATGTACTGGTGAGACAGAGACAGGAGAGAGGGAGGGGGGCGGGGGACGGAAGAGAGAGACAGATACACAGAGAGACAGAGACAGAGAGAGGAGAGGAAGAGAGACAGAGAGACAGAGGAGAGAGAGCAGAAAGGAAAAAAGAGAGAGAGAGAGGGAGGGAGGGAGGAGAGGAAGAGAGACAGAGACAGAAGAGGAAGAGAGAGACAGACAGACAAGAGAAAGAGAGAATTGTAAATATGTCTTGATATTTTTTTTCACAGTAATAACCTGATCCCCTTCATGATAGGTT
Source organism: Gymnobelideus leadbeateri (assembly GCA_011680675.1). Classification (NCBI taxonomy): domain Eukaryota; kingdom Metazoa; phylum Chordata; class Mammalia; order Diprotodontia; family Petauridae; genus Gymnobelideus; species Gymnobelideus leadbeateri. Next base: position 32,520 of record WOXC01000767.1, read on the forward strand.
ACTGACTTCCATCATAGGACCTAGTCATGAGACTCCTGCTCCCTCTCTCAATCATATCTCCCTAATGTTCTATTTTTTATTTTCTCCTTTCTCCTATCTCAGTCTTTCCTCTCTTGTCCCTAACCTTTGCCCTCCTGACTTCAAAAGATTGTACCTTATCATCTTCAGTCAATCCAATCATGCTTTTGTTCCAGAAATCTTTTCCCTTTTCCCTGCAGGTGAATTGCTCTCTGTAGTTTATGACTTATCACCCATGCCAATCCACATCCTTGCCACTGTGTTTCAAAGCTTCGCTTGGATGGTTAATGCTGCCATTCCCCAAGGGAAAAAATCATTTTTGTCTCTGTATTCTTTATATTTTTCTATATATTTGTTTGTTTATTTATTTACATGCCTCATATTTTCCCCAGCTCAATGTGAAGTAAAGGCTGGTTTTTGGACTTTGAAGGCAAAAGCTATTTGTAAGCTGTCTTTTCCACCTATGTCATGGGTTGGAGACAAGACTCCTTATACATCGTACACACAATACCCAGCACATTGTCTAGCACATAGTAAGAATTTATCTATCAACAGGCATTTATTAATCTATCATGTTCTGGGAACTGTCCTAGGTGCTAGAACTATAAGTACAATAGCCCTCAAGGGGCTTATATAGGAGGACATAATCAATTTAATTAAGGTTTCCTTAAAATTAAAGCTTTCTCTAACAAACCTTCCCTGACTAGCCAGTCTAACCCCTAACCCCATAAAAAATTATTCTACAGTTCTTCAGTTTTTCCTCCCAAAGATTTCTTGACACTTAGAGAGGATGAGGGATGAGTCACAACATTATATAGAATTTTTGCTTTCCATTATTGATGTCTGTATGTTTTCATTCATTATGTTTTCTCCATCAAACTGTGAGCTCCCCAAGAAATTATTCCTCTGGGGAGTCAGATTTTTTAGGGCATGTAGATTATCAGACAACATACAGGGTTACTTAGACCATGTGCTTTATCTGTCTCTTCCCCAGCCAGCATCTCTTTATGTAGCTCAAGACCATAAGCTTGATAAGTTCATCTCTGATTTTCTCCAACCTAAACAAGAATCACTGGATCAGATTGGAGAAGCTGTGAACATCATCTTTAAGTTCCTGACAAAAAAGTGCTTCAGGAATTCAACCACAAATGTTGGGAAAGGTGTGAAGGTGAGAATTGTTCTCCTAGTCCCACTCTTTAGGAAGTGATTCATTCTTTTCCTTTCCATTCCATTCCTTCCATATATTCAGAGAGACTTGGCTCCCCAAAGACAACACTGAATTACTGTCCTTCATCTCTAGTGTTACATGTACCTCCATTCATACCTCTCAACACTCTGGTTCTGGAGAGATAATCAGAATATACTTTTCTCCTCATTTCCAATTCCAGGCTCTTCCTTCACTACCATTGCTTAGCAAAATCTCCTCCTCTGAAGTTCCTCCTATTGAGATTTTCCACCCAATTCAAATCATAACTGGTATTCTATCCTGGTATCTAAGTCATCCTTACTCCTTTCCCAAGGTGTTGAGCACCTGACCCGTCCTCCTCAACTTCTCTCCTAGTACTAGAGGACTTTAATATCCACTTAGATGTTCCCTTAAACTCCTTAACCTCTCAACTCCATGACCTACTACTTTTCCCTAACTTCAGTCACACAAAGGAACCTTAGCCCTGGATTTCACTATAATTCACTTCTTTAAATAAAAAACTCTGGCACTCTTCTATCTAATCAGTCTTATGTCTCTCAACCTATTCTTTGTCTTTTTCATGACCTGCAAACTTTTGATTTCTCAATACATTCTTGGATCATTATTCCTGCTTCTACCCTCCTTTCAAATCTTAACCCTAGAGGTAGTTAATGCAATTCCACAATGTTCTTTATTTTAAAAGCTATTGTTTTTTTTATCCTATTACCCATTCATCCCTTGCCAAATTTCAGCCTTGCATAATTTCCATCATCTGCCTCCTCCATTTCTATTTGTGATATTGAATAGAGCTGTAGAAGTCCTACAACTCTGCTGACTAGGTACATTACAAATTCATGTTATCCAACTTCAACTGGGCTCTCACTTGCAATGACACAATCTTTTTATTCCTCCCTAATCATTTTGATACTCTACTGCCCAAAGAAGCTATTTCAAACATTCTTTTCTCTCTTCAATCTTCTAATCACCCTTCCCCCCACTTTGTAGTTTGAGGATATTACTTCTTCCTTTACTGGAAGAATAATTGAGGCTCTTCTACATGAATTCCCTCTTCTTCCATTTGCTTCATGTCAAAATCCCTTGACACCATCTCCCTCTCTTGCCTCTTTTCCTCCTGCCTCTAACAAAGAGATAGCCCTCCTCTTTTTCAAGGCAACCACTCTTCACATGCCCTTTATCCCATCTCTTTCCATTTTTTCCAGCATATTGTTCCCCATATGCTCTCTCTCTCTCTCTCTCTCTCTCTCTCTCTCTCTCTCTCTCTCTCTCTCTCTCTCTCTCTCATTTTCATCCTTTCATTATCAAGTGGTTCCTTCCCTATTGCCTTCATACATGTGCAAATCACCCCTATACTTTAAAAGCCTTCACTAGACCCTTCCATCCTCTCAAGGTATCATGCTATATCTCTCCTCCTTTCTCAAACTGCCTGAAAAAATTTTGTCACACTTGCCTCTATATCCTCTCCTCTCCCTCGTTCCTCAACTTTTTTTTTGTTTGACTTCTGAACTCATCACTTAATTCAAATTGCTCTTGCCAGACCAATGACCTCTTAATTGACAAATATGATAGTTTTTTCTCAGCCCTCATCTTGCTTTAGCCACCTGCTGCATCAGAATGTTGGCTACCTTCTGCATAGTCTTTTCTCTATAACATTTCATGATACAACTTTATCGGTTCTTCTCTTATATTCCTATCTAACTACTTCTCAGTCTTTTTTCTGGTTCATCTTCTATGTTATGTCCCTTAACTCTGGGTGTTCCCCAAAGCTTTTGCACTCTTCTCTATACTTTCTTAGTGATTTCATCAGTTCCTGTGTGTAATTATCATAACTACATAGATAACCCAGATTTAGATATCTAACCTCTGCCTCTCCCCTGAGCTCCAGTCTAATTACCAATTTGCTCTTCCACATTTCAATCAGGATGCCCTAGAAACATATCAAACTCAACACATAAAAAAATAACTAATTACCTTATTCCTCAATCTGACTCCTCTTTCAAACTCCCGATTTCAGTTTCCCTTCTTAACACTACCACTTCTATCCACTATTCTTCCTTTTTGCAGGTTTATAACTTCAGCATAACCTCACTTTCACTCATTACATATACCCAACTAACAGATGGCCAAATCTTACCATTTCTACCCATATGACATCTTCTACATTTAATTCCTTATCTTTATTCATACAGCCACCATTATAATTCAGGTCTTTATCACCTCTCCCCTAGATTATTACAGTGGTCTTTAAATTTAAATCTGGTTTTGGAGAGTGAATCAGAATATACTTTTCTCCTCATTACCAATTTCAGGCTCTTCACCTTTATGCAGAGCTTTCAAAGTGATTTATCTTAAGCAGAGATCTGACTATGTCACTTCTCTACTCAATAAATTCCATTGGCTTCCTATTATCCCTAAATTCCTATTTAGCTTTTAAAGCTAATCTGGTCTGAAACTATCTTTCCAATTTTATTACACATTATGTCCACTCCTATGCTCTGCAATATATCCAAACTGGCCTTTGACTTTGTGTCTTTTTTTGGTGGGGGAGGGGGAAAGTCAAGGCAATTGGGGTTAAGTGATTTGCCCAAAGTCACACAGCTAGTGTGTCAAGTGTCTGAGGCTGGATTTGAACTCAGGTCCTCCTGACTCCAGGGCTACTCTGTATTTCACATTTGACACTATATCCTACCTTTGTGCTTTTGCATTGGATATCCCTCATGCCTGTAATGCTTTCCCTTCTTAACTCTACCACAGAGAATTCCTGTCCTCTTTCTAGGTACAGCTCAAGCTCCACTGTCTTCACAGAGCCTTTCATTATTCCTCCCTATCTGCTATTCTGTTCCTTACTAAGCTCTTCTGCCTTTAGTTCTTTTGTATTTATTCTCTTCATATTATTTGTGTTTTATATGTGTGTATATGTGCATATATACACACTCACACATTATATATATATATATATGTATATATATGTACATATATATATACATATATATATATGTAATTTGCCTCTTCTGTTAAAATGACAGTTTCTTGAAAATAAGAATTCTTGGGGCAGCTAGATGGTGCAGTGAATAGAGCCCCAGCCCTCCAGTCAGGAGAACCTCAGTTCAAATCCAGCCTCAGACTTAACACTTGCTAGCTGTGTGACCTTGGGCAAGTCACTTAACCCCAATTGGCCTGCCTTTCCCCCTCCAAAAAATAAAGAAAATAGGAATTCATTTTTTGTATTTGTTTTTTTCCAATTTATTTATTTATTTTTAGTTTTCAACATTCATTTCCATAAGATTTGGAGTCACAAATTTTCCCCCATCTTTCCCCTACCCCCACCCCAAAATAGCAAGCCTACTGAATACCCTTTCCCCCAATCTGTTCTCTCTTATATCCTCCCTCCTTCCACCACCCCCCATCTAACTTTCTAGTAGGACAAGATGAATTTCTATACCCCAGTGCCTGTATACCTTATTTCCCAGTTGCATGTAAAAAGCAATTTTTTTTTGGTCCTTATTAATTTGTTTGTTTACTTTTAGTTTACAAGATTCAGTTCCATAATTCCTTGAATTTCAAATTTTCTCCCCCTCCCTCATCTCCCCCACAAAAACAATTTTTAAAAAAAACATTTGTTTTTAAAACTTTGAGTTCCGGATTTTATCCCTTCTTCTTTCCTCACCCACCCCACTGGGAAGATAAGCAATTAACTATAGGTTGTACATGTGTAGTTATGCAAAACATTTCCATAGTTGTTATATTGTGAAAGACTAACTAAATTTCCCTCCATCCTATCCTACCCCCCACTTATTCTATTTTCTCCTTTGACCCTGTCCCTTTTCAAAAGTGTTTGCTTCTAAATACCATCTCCCCGAATCTGCCCTCCCTTCTATCATCCTCCCTCTTATTCCCTTCCCCCCTATTTTCCTGTAAGGTAAGATACCCAATAGAGTGCATATGTTTTCCCTCCTTAAGCTAAATTCAATGAGAGTAAAGTTAATCCATTCTCTTTCACCTCCCTGCTCTTCCCCTCCATTGTAACAGTTTTCTCTTGCCTCTTTTATATGAGATAATTGACCCTAATCTATATCTCCTTTTTCTTTCTGACAATATATTCCTCTCTCACCTCTTAATTTTATTTTTTTAGATATCATCCCTTCATATTCAACTCATCCTGTGCCCTCTGTCTATGTATACATGTACATACATATGTCTATGTATACATGTACATACATACAGATATATACCCTCCTATACATACATATATATACACATACATACATATATATGTGTGTGTGTGTGTGTGTATATATATATATATGTATATATACACACACATATATTCCCTTCAACTATCCTCATACTGAGAAAAGTCTTATGGGGTACAATTATCATTTTTCCATGTAGGAATGTAAATTGTTCAACTTTAGTAAGTTCCTTATGATTTCTTTTCCCTGTTTACCTTCTCATGCTTCTTGCATTTGAAAGGCAAATTTTCTATTCAGCTCTGTTTTTTTCATCAAGAATGCTTGAAAATCCTCTATTTCATGTAATGACCATATTTTTCCCAAGCATTATACTCAGTTTTTCTGGGTAGGAGATTCTTGGTTTTAATCCTAGTTCCTCTGACCTCCAGAATATCATATTCCAAGCCCTCTGATCTAGGTCTTATGTTTGTATTGTATTGTATTTGATTGTATTTCCTGATTGTATTTCCACAATATTCAAATTATTTCTTCCTGACTGCTTGCAGTATTTTCTCCTTGACCTGGGAACTCTGGAACTTGGCTACAATATCCCTAGGAGTTTTCTTTTTTCAATCTTTTTCAAGAGGCAATTAGTGAATTCTTTCAATTTCTATTTTGCCCTCTAGTTCTAGAATATCAGGGCAATTTTCCTTGAGAATTTCTTAAATGATGATTTCTAGGCTCTTTTTTTTATCATGGCTTTCATGTAGTCCAATAATTTTTAAATTATCTCTCCTGGATCTATTTTCCAGGTCAGTGGTTTTTCCAATGAAATATTTCACATTGCCATCTATTATTTTCATTTGTTTGAATCTTTTATAGTGCCTTGATTTCTTTGAATCTTTTATAGTATCTTCATTTCTCATAAAGTCATTAGCTTCCATTTGCTCCAATCTAATTTTGAAGGAATTGTTCTCTTCAGTAAATTTTTGAAATTCCTTTTCCATTTGGCAAATTCAGCTTTTTAAGGCATTCTTCTCCTCATTGGCTTGTTGGGCCTCTTTTGCCATTTGGGTTAGTCTATTTTTAAGGTGTTATTTTCTTCAGTATTTATTTGGATCTCCTTTTGCAGGCTTTTGACTTGCTTTTCATGATTTTCTTGCATTGCTTTCATTTCTCTTCCCAATTTTTCCTCCACTTCTCTTACTTGATTTTCAAAATCTTTCTTGAGCTCCTTGATAACCTGTAACCAGTTCATATTTTTCTTGTAAGCTTTTGATCCAGGAGTTCTGACTTCATTGTTTTCCTTCTATTCCATGTTTTGATCTTTTTTGTCCCTCAAAAAGGATTCTATGGCCTATTTGTGCTTCCTCTGCTTGCTCATATTACCAGCCAATTACTTTTGAGCTCTTTGACACAGTCGAACTCTGCTTCCAGACTGCAGAGATCTATGTCCCAAATCACTGAGGTTTTTGCAGCTCCTGGAGCTATTAGGAGGGTGCCCTCTCTGCAGCACCCACAAGCTCTGGCACACTGGCCACACACCCAAGGACCACCATCCAAGACCGTGATCCAGATCCAAGCAGGTTAAAGCAAAAGTAATTACCCTCTGAATGGTTGTTTGGTCCCCCTGCAATATGCAGGCCAGGAGCTCTGGAGGCAGCCACACAGTAGCAGCTGCAGCCAACCACCATGCCTTTGCCACTTCTCACCCTGGGGGCAGGGGCCGGACCACACTCTTCCATCCACCTCTGTTCCAACAGAGTTCCCCACTGACCTTTTACTTTCTCTTTGGTGTTTACGGGTTGAGAAGTCTGGAAACTGCCACAGCTGCTTCTAATTCACTCTCCTGAAGTCTGCTCTGGCCATTGCTAGTTGGTCCACCCTGGGGCCAGAGCCACATGGCTCAAGTGGTAATGTGCTAGGCTCCTAGCCTGTTTTGATAGACCCTTCCTGTCAGCCTGCCAGGCTGCCTTAAGCAGGAGATTTGTTTCTCTCTGTCACTTTGTGGGTTCTGTAGCTCTAAAATTTGTTTAGAGTGATTTTTTTATATGTATTGGAGGTAGTGGGAGCCAGAAACACACAGAGATCCTGTTTTAAGTCTGCCACCTTGGCTCCGCCCCCAAATACATTTTTTGTATTTGTATACCCCAAGGTTAGCACAGTGATTGCACATAGTTGTTTTAATTTACATTTTTAAAATCAATCAACAAGCATTTATATGCACCTACTATGTACTTGCAATTATACTAGGCTCGGGGAGGCATAGACGTAAATGATTTAATCTCTAATCAAAAGAAATTTATATTCTAATTTGGAGATACAAGTATATATTAAAAATATATGGCATAAAAGTAAAGTGAATAAATGTACACATGTCCATATACACAAAATCACAAAATGACAGTTTGGGAAGGAAGACACTACCAGTTAGGAGGATTCTTCATGCAGAAGATGGTGCCTTGTACATTGGGGCTGGAGAACCAAACCAGAATTGCAGAGGGTGCTAAGGAAGCTAATGGGACCTTAGGTCACATGGAGAGAGGTACAATGTCCATAACCACAACAAAGATAGTCCCTCTAGAATTTTTCCTGGTCAAGTCACATTTGCACCATTAGGTCACATCTGACCATTTATCACATATATTATAGAATGGTATTCTTGTGCAGGTATGGGTTGAACTGGAGGACCTCTAAGGTCATAGGTCAGTCTTAAAATTCTGATCTAAAAGGAACTTACCTTTCAATGGTGTAATGAGGTCCAGAGATATTAAAAGAATTTTCTGAGGCCACATAGGAAGAAGATTCAACTCTGAATCATGAGGAAATATGATCTACCACTTTTCTTTCCCATTAGGGTGGATCCACTGCCAAGGGCACAGACCTGAAAAGCTTCTCTGACTCTGGCTGGAACCTGTATCCAAGAGGCTCTGATGCAGACTTGGTTGTCTCCATCAGCTCCTTCCAAAACTACAGTGATCAAATTGGCAACAGATCTACTATCATCAAGGAAATTCAGAAGCATCTAGAAGCCTGTCAACTGAAGGATTTTGAAATAGAGTTTGAGGTCACAAAATGGAAGAACCCACAAGTGCTCAATTTTACCCTGAAATCCAAATTTCTAAAGCGGTGCCAAGAATTTGATTTGCTGCCAGCCTTCGATGCTTTGGGTGAGACCTTCCCTGGCCTTGGCTTCTAAGACAGAAGGATAGGAGAGAGGGAGGGAGGGAGGGAGACAGAGAGAGAGAGACAGACAGACAGACAGAGAAAGAGACAGAGAGAAACAGAGACAGAGAGGTCAGTACCATCAATACTATGCTCTCCTTTAAGCACAAAGAAGTCAAGATAGTATTTACAAAGTATCTTGAGTAATGGTACCATCATGCTTGGGATTGTAATAAACTGTGGGAATTAATATACATTATTCGGAATAATGGTTGCTAATTCCATTATTTCTTTTTAATTGTCTTCCCCTTAATAAAAACTTCCTTTAATAACTGTGTCCTCTCAAGAGATTCTAGAGTTCTTCCCTTCCCTTCCCTACCCTTCCTTCTATTTCTTGGCAACTTTATCAGCTTCCATGAGTTTAACTATTATCTCCCAAGGAGTTCACAGTCTAAGAAGAGATATGATATGCAAATAACTATGTAAAAACATGATATATACAGGATAAATTAGAGATAATCAAAAGAGGAAAAGTGCTAGCTTTAAATAGAATCAGGAAAACCTCCTTGCAGAAGGTGAGATTTTAACTGAGATTTGAAAGAAGTAAAGAAAGCTAAGAGGCAGCAATGAGGAGGGAGAGAATTCCAGGCATGGGAGAAGGTCACTTAGAAGATAAAATGTCTAATTCAAGGAATAGCAAGAAGGCCATTGTCATTGGATTATGAAGTATATGTGGGGATAATGGGTTGTTATTAATAACAGCATCTATATTTGCATATTCTGCCATTAAAGGCTACTCCACTAAAGCTTCAGTATGGTCTGGAGATGGCCCTCTAGAGTGCCAGCAGAATGTAAACCCTGACAGTTCCAACCAAGCTGGAAAGCCCTTCATTATGGGCTAAACACCTGTGGTGCACAAATTAGCCCAATTAGACCTGGAGAAGCTTGAGCTCAGATGAGCCATAGGACATTGAATTTTTCAGATGCAACAACTCTCAAACACCACCTATTAAACTGTATAGGGATTGTACTCTCCATCATTGGAGGAGATATCCACACTAATGAAATCACTGCTCCCTAAAGTATACATGAACTTTATACTTTTCAAATTACTTTTCTATACATTTTTTCATAATTTACAAGGAAGACATTACATCTAATTCTTGGTGATTCTACTACATTACTAAACACAGTACATATTCTCATTTTCCAAAGCATCTTACTTTCTTATCTTCCAGAGCATCTTAAAGAGAAGGGTTAAGTGTATGGTTTTGACAAATTGTGCTAGTGCTGATTCAAAGTCTGTAGCTCTAGAATGTCCTGAAGAAGTACTTTGAAAACTATATAGTATGTTTCATTATTATCATTTTTCCCATGATAGGTCCACGGGTTTCAAAATCTAAACCAGACCCTAAGATTTATATTGATCTCATCAAATCAACTGAAAGCAACAACGGGGGTGAATTCTACACCTGTTTCACAGAACTGCAGAGAGACTTCATCAGACCTTGTCCCACCAAGCTTAAGAGTCTTATCCGCCTGATGAAGTATTGGTACAACCAGGTAAATTTCTTAAAATAGACGTCCTAGTTTTCACATTAATCATGGTACCAGTGAGATTCAGAATTTGCTGTTGATGCATTTCCGTATCGTGTTTACAATTTACAAAGGACTCTCCTCCCAGTACCTTTGTGGGGGCAGGTAATACAAACATTGTGACCTCCATTTTATGAATAAGGACACTGAGGGTCATGGATGTGAGATGACTTACCTACAGCTTGTATCAGAGGTCAATTCAAACTCAGATATCCTGAATTCAAGTCTATCAGTCTTTCCACTTCAGCACAGGTAACTGTTCATACAACACCACCAGATGCTGAGCCACAAGCTCTTTCAACATGTGGCTGTAGGGAGAGGACAAAACAGTCACTTTGGGGGTGCTCAGTTTCCTGTGTGCTGTATTTTTATATTCCCAAGCATCTCTAAAGACTCCCTAGCAGGGGCAAATAGGTAGCGCCATGAATAGAGCACCGGCCCTGGAGTCAGGAGGACTTGAATTCAAATCTGGCCTCAGATGCCTGACACACTTACTAGCTGTGTGACCTTGGACAAGTCACTTAACCCCAACTTCCTTGCCTTCCCCCCTCCAAAAAAATAAGCCATAAAGGCTCCCTAGCACCAACACCTAATTGATTTCAATGACCGTTTATCAGGCACCTATTGTGTGGAAGTTCTTATGCTAAATAAGACAGTCCTTGACCTTAAGATGATTAGGTTCTACTGACAGGGATGGTGGTGGAGGGACACAATGTGAACACAATATGTTGTTTACAGGAGACACAGTTGAAACAGAAACACACAGAGATAGCTAAAATAAGGGGTTAAAGAAGATTCTACTATGCTTTACCTTAAGTTTTCAAAATGGCAGGTACAAATATTGGTCATAGAGTCTAGAGAACCTGAATTCAAATCCACTTACTAGCTGTGTGACCCTGGGCAAGTCACTTAGCCCCAATTGTGTCCTCTCTCCCTTCAAAAAAGGCAGGTTTAACAATAATAATCTCAGATAAAACAAAAGCAAAAATCAACCTAATTAAGAGATAATCAGGAAACTACATTTTTCTTTTTTAAAAAAAGTACCATAAATAATGAATGAATATCAATACTGATCATATATACAACAAATACTGTAACAGTAAAATTCATGAAGGAAAATTTAGATGGTTACAAGAGGAAATAGACAGTAAATCTATACTAGTAGGGAACTCAATTTATTCCCCATCAGACCTAGATGAATCTAGCCATGAAATAAATAAGAAAGGCATAAAGGACATGAATAGAATATTAGGAAAATTAATTATGGTAGAGCTCTAGAAAATATTTAATGGAAATCAAAAAGGGCATTTCACCTCTATGCCTAGCACCTTCACAAAAACTGACCATGTATTAGAGTATAAAACCCTTGAAAACAAATATAGAAAAGCAGAAAAATTAAATCCATCCTTTTCAAACCATAATGCAATGAAAATTACATTCAATAAAGTGCATTTAAAGCATAGAATAAAAATTAATAGGAAATTATATAATCTAATCCTAAAGAATAAGTGGGTCAAAGAACAAATATAGGAGCAATCGATGATTCCACTAAAGAGAATGACAACAATGGAACAACATACCAAAATTTGTGGGGGTCAGTCAAAACAATACTGAGGAAATTTTATATCTTGCAACCTTAACATCAATAAATAAAGAGCAGATCAATGAATTGGGATACAACTAAAAAGCAAATAGAAAAAGAAAAAAAAATTAAAATTCTCATTTAAACACTAAAATATAAATCCTAAAAATCAAAGGACAATAATAAAATTGGAAGTTAAAAAATCATTAAACTTACAAATAAAGCTAGGAACTGCTTTTATGGGAATAAAAACTAGATAGATAAACCCTGGGCTAATTTGATTTATAAAAAGAAAGAAGTCAAGTCATCCAGAATTATAAGCATGTCTGTAATATATACAAACATTTCCACATACCTATTTACCTTGCCATCCCCTCAATCCATAGTTCTTTTTTTTCTTTTTCTTTTTCTTTTTTTTTTTTTTGGAGGAGGGAAGGCAGCGGAATTGGGGTTGACTTGCCCAAGTTCACATAGCTAGTATGTATCTGAGGCCAGATTTGAACTCAGGTCCTCCTGACTCCACAGCTGGTACTCTATTCACTGTACCTCCTAGCTGCCTCCAATCCATAGTTCTTTATCCTTTCCTAGCCATTTCACTGCTAAACTCCTGGGAAAAGTTATTTGTATAAATGCTTGCCTAATCATTCTTCAGTCCATTAGAATCAGACTTCTAATATCATTATTTTACTGAAAATATTCTTGAAGATCACCACTGACCATTTATTGGTAAAACCACCATCCTTTTCTTGCCCCTCATCCACCCAATTTTCTGCACCACTGACTACCCTCTCTTCTTTTATACTCTTTCCTGCATGGGCCTCTATGATACTGTTCTCTCCTGATTTTCCTCCAATCTACCCAATCTATCCTTCTTAATCTCTTTTGATCATTTGCCATCTGCCTCCTGTCCCCTAAATGTGTGTGATTCTCCATTGTTCTGCCCTACGCCCCCTCCTCTTCTTTACTCTACAAGTTCAATGATCACTTCTCTTCAAATTACTCTTACCTAAACATCAATCATCTAGATGCTTCACCAGAACCTCAAACTCAATACATCCCAAAGTGAATTTATCATCTCCCCCATCACCACATCAGCATCTCTGTTCATTTCTGTTGATGACCCCATTATCTTCCCAACCACCCAGACTTCACAGATCAGAATTAATCACCTTTGATTTTCCTCTCTCCCTCAAACATTTCCATGAAATTTCTCCAATCTATTCCCTTCTATATTCACACAGCCACTATGCTCATTCAAACTCTCATCACCTCTTGCCTACACTATTGTAATAGCCTTCTAATTGGTCTCTCTGACTCCTCTCTCCATGCCAATCTATCCCTCTCTACCTGCCAGAATAATCTCATTGATTTATGAGTATGACCATGGCATTTTCCTGATCAAAACCCTGCCATAGATCCATATTTCTGACATGATTATAAGACATAAATTTCTGGCTGAGGCCAGAAAGACGACCCTGGGCTGTGCTGAGGCTTGGATGTTATGGAGTGCAGAGGTCTGATCAACAGGGTGGCAAGTTGACCCACCAACCACAAGGGCCACTGCCAGTCCTATCACCACAAGGCTGGGACTGGATGGAGCAGGGTAAGATTCAAATGCAGGGCCCCTGGCAGGGGCAGCAGTTACTCCTGGGACTACCAATCCATAGCCCAGAAATTTAAGAAGCCCCCCTATCTGGACTTCCAGGGACCAGGATGGCAGAGTGAACCCTGGATGCTCCAATTTCCCTCCCCCTCCCCCCCCCCCCGGAAAAAAATAGCAATTATTGCCCCAGGGCAAAACTTTAAACAGTAAAGGCCTGGGAACCCTAGAGGAAGGGCATAGCTTGGGCCCTGCCTCAAAATGGGTAGAAAGCAGACTTAAAAGACAAAGACTATGGAGTCCTACTATCATGAGAAGGAGGAACCAAATTCAGAGGGAGACTATGTTGACTCCACATCCACAGCTGAAGCCTTAACAGGGAACTGATATCAAGCACAGAAAGCATTCTTAGATGAGCTCAAAAGGAACTTTGAAAACCAAATTAGAGAGATAAGAGATGAAATGAATAATTCTTTTAAAATCAAAATTGAAAACTTAGAAAAACTTTACATTGAAGAAAACAGCTCCTTAAAAAGATGAATGTGTAATATGGAAAAGAAGATCCAAAAACTAATCGAGGAAAATAATTCGCTAAAAACTAGAATCAACCAAATTGAAGTGAATAACTCTATGAGAAACCAAGAATTAGTCAAACAAAACATCAAGAATGAAATAATTAGAAAAAGATGTAAAATATCTCAATGGAAAAATAACTGACCTGGAAAACAGATCCAAGAGAGATAATCTGAGAATAATAGGCCTACCAGAAAATGAGAATGAAAAAATGAACCTGGACAACATCTTCTAAGAGCTCATCAAGGAAAACTGCCCTGAGATACTAGAACCAGAGGGTAAAAGGAATAGTGTACCTGTCAGATTTATGGAGAGGGGAAGATTTCATGACCAAACAAGAATTAGAGAGCATTATAAAATGCAAAATGGATAACTTTGATTACATGAAACTGAAAAGTTTCTGTACAAACAAAGCCAATGTAACCAAGATTAAGAGGGAAGTGGGAAATTAGGAAAGAATTTTTACAACCAATGTCTCTGATAAAGGACTCATTTCTGAAATATACAGAGAACTGAGTCAAATCTATACGAATACAAGTCATTCCCAAATTGATAAATGGCCAAAGGATATGAACAGG
>WOXC01000769.1:0-59258 GCA_011680675.1 Gymnobelideus leadbeateri
GCTTGTACAATATATCTACTATGATAATGTTTTGCATAGCTAGACATGTACAACATATACTGAATTACTTATATCCCAAGAAGGAATGAGTGACAAGGGAGGAAGGAAATGGATCTGAAATTCAAGGTCATAACATTAAATGTTTCAAATATATATAAATACTATTATTAATACTCTTTTGCCTATAATTGGGAGATAAGATGTGCAGGCATTGGGACACAAAGATTCATCTTCCTCTAATGGAAAAGTCAAAGGGGGTATGGGAGAAGGTATGGGAGAGAGCAGATTGGAGGAAGCGATATCTTGTGGGACTGCTATTCTGGGAGGTTGGGTAGGGGAATAACGGGGGGAAAATGATTGTAACTCAAAATCTGGCGGAAATGAATGATGTAAAACAGAAGTTAATAAAGTATTTGTTTAAAAAAAAAATAAAAAAAAATAAAAAAAAAAGAAGAAAATGAATATACACTATAAAATACTTTTGATAGGTAATAATCCATAATTTGTTTTAAGGTTGGCTGACAGACACTTTTCTATCAGCATAGTCAGTTTATTCAAATTTTAAACAGCTTTTATTGCTATGAAGTGATTGCTTCAAACTTAAATGTGCTTCTTTTATCTTTTTATATATTTTTACTTATTATTCTATCTGTGATCAAGTAGAACAGTCAGGTCCCTCTTCTATGTTACAGACTTTCAAGCAATTAACAACCTTATGCTATCTCCCTGGGTATCTGCTTCTTAAGACTAATCATTCCTATTTCTATATTGATACCTCTCCCACTTTCAACTCTCTTTTAAGTGTTATCTTTCCCTAATAGAAGATAAGCTCCTCAAGGGCCTATAAAAATTTAATAAAATTTCTTAATCTAATAAAATTTTTAATCTATCCTGATCTATCTATCTATCTATCTATCTGTCTGTCTGTCTGTCTCTCTGTCTGTCTATCTCAATATATATATACAGTTTATATTTTGTCTAAACATCAAGGACAGAAACTGATAATGAAGTGAATTTTAGTCTTGGAACTTTACTGGGGGAAACAAACATGGTGATGTACCTATTTGTGGAATAGTGTATCATTATTTTTTGGAAGTTTCCTTTTTTACTTCAATTAAATGACAAAAGGAATTCTTTACTGCTAGATTTCTTTTGAAATAATGAGAACTGAGTTTCTAGACTTGAGTTTACTTTAAAATTACAAAATGAATAGGGAGCTAAAGTCATGTGGAACCACACTTAGCTGACAATCCCCAGTAAAAATACAAACTTGAGTCTCTTAAAGAGTTATTGCAATTTAGTACATGAGTAGCAGTACTGTGGAACAAGTTTCTCTTATAAAGGTCTTGCAAGTCTATGTTCATCTGTTGGAAAGAGGGAAGAATCTTGAGCCTGTCCTGGAGCTATTTAGATAAAAAAAAATAAGCCAGTACCACTTACCTATCCTGTATAAAGGTCCAGAGTTAGCAATAATAACAATTAACAAGAATAAGATTAAATAGCATTTATATAGTGCTTTAAGATTTGGTTCTTTGCATATATAATGTCATTTGATCTGTAGGAGCAGTTATTCTCATTTTACAGATAAGAAAATAGAGACATTAAGTGACTTTCCTAAATTCACAAAATTAGCAGTTAACTGAGGGAGGATTGGAACTCAGGACTTCCCAATCCCAAATCCAGTACTCTAGTCTCTATAAGCATGTTCCAGGGACCAAGCCTATAACTGATACCTAGGAAGCAAGCTTCATTTTAGGCCCATAAAAACTCACAATATCATGGCTGTAGAGTTGGAAGAGTCTTTAGGGATCATTTAATTCAAAGAAAACATTTTCAAGAAGAGAAAAAAGAGACTTTGAAAAGGAGAATGAGTTGTCCAAGATTACACAGGTCTCTTAAGAATAAGCCCTCTTCACTGCATTGCATTATATTACTTCTCTCTGCTTTACATGAAAATTAACATTTGAACTAAGCCTTACGGCATATATCACAGTTTTTAAAATCCATTTATTGACTTAAAAACTTTTTTACATTTCCTTGATTTCTTCACATGCCCCTCCACTACACTTCTCAAGGAACTATCCCTTATAATAAAGATTTTTTAAAAAGAAGGAAAAATCTAATATTTTGAAAAGCTGGCATAATAAGCAATGTTTCACACCTTTAATTTTTTTTTTTAAAGCAATTGGGGTTAAGTAACTTGCTCAAGGTTACACGGCTAGTCATTATTTGTGTGTGGGTGCTCATTTTCTGAGGCCGGATTTGATCTCAGGTCATCCCAACTCTGAGGCCGGTACTCTTACTGCGCCACCTAGCCGCCCCACACCTTTAATTTTTTAAAAAAATATTTCTTCAATTACACATTAAAACAATTTCTGATATTCATTTTTAAAAATTTGAGTTTCAAATTTTTTTTCTCCCTCTATATACTCCCCCCTCATTGAGAAGACAAGCAATCTTATATAGGTTACACATGTACAGTCATGCAAAACATAAATATATAAAATATAAAAACATATTAGTCATGTGAAAAAATAACTGAGACAAAAAACCCTAAGAAAAATAAAGTTTTTTTTTTTAAAGTGTGTTTTAATCTGTATTCAAACTCCATCAGTTCTTTCTCTGGAGGTGGATAGTATTCTTCATTATAAGTCCTTCAGAATTCTCTTAAATCATTGTATCGCTGAGAATAGTAAGCCATTCATAGTTGATCCTTATATAATATTATGATTACTGTGTAGAATGTTGACCTGGTTCTACTCACTTCACTTTGCATCTGCTCATGTAAGCCTTTTCAGGCTTTCTTCTGAAATCATTCTGCTCATCATTTCTCACAGCAGAGTAGTATTTCATCACAATCATATACCACAACTTGTTCAGTCATTCCCTGATTGGTGGGCATCCCCTCAATTTCCATATCTGTGCCACCACAAAAAAGAGCTGCTACAAATATTTTTGTATATATAGGTCCTTTTCCGTTTCCTTTAATGTCTTTGGGGTACAGACTTAGTAATGATATTGCTGGGACAAAGAGCATGCACAGTTTTATAGCCCTTTGGGCATAGTTCCAAATTGTTCTCTTTAGAATGGCTGGGTTAGTTCACAACTGGACCAGAAGTTTGTTAGTGCACCTCTTTCCCCTCATTTCCTCCAGCATTTGTCCCATTCCCATATTCCCTCCAAATGCTTTATACCTTTAGACCCCAACTTCTCAAAAGCATTGGAGGGTATTTTATTACATCTCTTCTTTCGGGACAAAATTATTCTATGTAATTTTATAGGAAATATAGAAATTTAACAAATGGAGATAGTGTGGAAGGGAATTTGAAGCTTAGGAAATAGATCTATCAGGTCGAAGTTAGCTTGCTTGTTTTTTGTTAAAAATGAAATGTGGACTTATGAACCATAAAAATCTATTTAAGACTACATTAATAATTGAAATTTTAAAACTGCAAAATTCAAGAATATAAAGGACATTAAAACCTCTTCCTCAGTAATTTAGTCAGGACCTGAAGGAAATTTCATGCTGGTGATTTACTCTGGACAAGATTACTGATCTTTTTCAGACCCTGAGGCAATCTTTTTAATCATTTTTTTTTCTTTTTGGAGGGCAATTGGGGTTAAGTGACTTGCCCAAGGTCACATGGCTAGTTTTTGTGTCAAGTGTCTGAGGCAGTCCTCCTGACGCCAGGGCTGTTGCTCTATTCACTGTGCCACCTAGCCACCTGGCAATCTTTTTATGATTCAAGACAAAAGACCTACAAAGCAGTGGATGAGACTGAATCTAGGGAATAGACAAAGGATAACATAACAATTGTGGTAGCCCCAATATATGAGTCAGTACACATAGGTAAAAAGGTATGTATATACCTATCCATTCATGTTACATATCTTACAGCTATATTACATATATAAATAGCCAAGAATATAATTAATTCTTTTGTATAATACATTAATGTCATGATTATTATATCATTTGTTGATGTTATAATATATATATTATATGTATACATACTATTTCAGATAGTAAGCATTTACTTTCTCTCCCCTCCATATCCATAACTAAAAAAAGGAAAAGCAAAAACCAAACAATTTAACAGATATACAAATAATGTGCAAACGACTTTGTAAGAAATGTGCATATAAATCAAAGCAAGGCAAAGCAAGTTCCCATTAACTGTGTCCAAAACCATACATCTCATTCCTCATCTTGAATCCATCATCTTGCTGTTAGGAAGTAGGTAGTGTTTTTATTCCTCTGGGATCATGACTGGTCATATTTTTCTCAAAGTTCTGAACATATTAGAAGTTGTTTCTTTAAAAATTTTGTTTTTATAATACAAATCATTCTCTAGGCTCTTCTGATTTCACTTTGCATCATTCAACTCAAAGAGGAAACAAGAGGCCAAAGAGAGGGAGGTTAGACTCAGTGAGACATTAGTCATAAGCAAAATAAACTCTAAACTCAGGGACTTGGGGGGGTCAGGGATTGTGAAGAGAGGTTTAAAAGAAAGAAAGATGGGAGAAGAGAAATGAGCAAGGGAACAGAAACTCATTACATCAAGCATAAAACACTATTGCTGAACATACTTCCTTCCCACTCTTCTCTTCTTCGCAAAAAAGACTGTGGGAAACAAAGAATGGAAGGACTCAATTACAATATAAACTATGAATGCGAATGGCATCAACCTATCACATTTTCTATATGTGCATGTCACCACCAATACACCAAGAGAATTTTAGTATTAAGAAAGTAATGTTTTTGGGTGGCTAGGTGGTGCAGTGAGTAGAGCACTGGCCCTGGAGTCAGAAGGACCTGAGTTTGGATCAGGCCTCAGACACATAACACACACAAACAAAAACCTAGCCTGTAACCTTGGGCAAGTTACTTAACCCCAATTGCCCTCCCCCCCAAAAAAAAAGAAAAAAGAAAGTAATGTTTTGTGTCATTTATCAACTTGTGATCACTGAAAGTATCATTCAGTTTCCCAAATACAATGTGGTCACATGTGTTCCTCTTGTTCATTCTGGTGCCAGATCATTGTCCTGACTTAAAAATAAAATACAAAAAGCTGACTGAGAAGGAGGGCTTGAAACCTCTTAGCAGATGAAAGGAAGTTGGGAGACATTTTGCTGGATGAAAGGGTAAGGAGTAAGAGATTCTGAAAGCTAACTAGGCCAATTGTTTTGCATTAAATATAGCAGAGATAAATATCAATTTCATACTTAGGTTAAAAACTCCACTATATATGGATAACTATTTGAGTCTTTTCAGTGTTGTTTCTCTATTAATAAATGTTATAGTCAGTAACTTTGATATTTATTTAAGTCTAGTGGATTAGGGCTGTCAGTATAGAGGGAATCAGATGCTTATGGGGGAAAACAGTTTCTGACAGTTTATTAAATGAAAAATTATGTAAATTGGAGTAAGAGTTCTGAGTTAATTGTTTAATGAATGAGAAAGATATTGTAATTTTGATAATAACATTAAAACTTTCCACTTCATGGCCATAGAATTGATAGTGAGAGAATTAATAAAGAAAATGAGTTAGTAGCTGATAAAAAGAAGGCTAATCACATTGGCTAAGGTAACTGTCAATGTGGTCAGTCCTAATATCTGCTATAGAAGTATAAGATCAGAAAGATATGGATGGACAGCAATTCATCTTTTCTACATTTGGTAATCAGTTACTTAATGGGTGTCATGAATTTTCTAAAGATGGAAAAGATCATCCCTGTCATCTTACCAATGATTATGAAAGCTAGACATTCTCATGATCTCTTGGAAAGACTGAATGTTCATGTAAACTAAACTTGCAGTCTGATGGACTATTAGGGAGGATATGTGTCCTATCTGACTGCTACACTACTAAGTACTACTTGCAATCAACAGTTGTTTGGTCTTAACAGAATATCAAATCTCTAAAGATAATTTCTCTTAGATCTGGCTAGTAAAAAGGAGGGAGGGAGTCTGCAACCACTTCCCTGAAAGCTGTATCTTTGCAGTAGCTGGTGAGGGTTTATGTATCCCTAAAATTTTGGTATTTAGACAGGGGGCTAATAAGAATAAGAAGAAGCATAATGTGTAATACCTAATGAAGTAAGCTTTGTGAGGAATACAGTTTTTACCTTTACACAGTAAACCTATCACTCAATATTGTGTGATTGACTGAAATAAATATTCTTAAACATATGTATGAAACATCAAGAAACCAACTGAGAATGGCTGTTCAAGAATAAAGAAAAAGAAGGAAGTATCAACAAGGTCACTGTTTTCTATTCGAGAAAGTGGAGTTTTATTTAGAAAAAGAGATGGCAAGACATAGAAAAATCATTGCTAAGTAGAAATTCAGTGGGAAACTTTGAGTGGGTGGGGATTTGGGGATTTGTTTAGCTTTTAGCTGACATATCAGAGTAAAGTCATAATAGAAATTCATATAGGAGGGAAAGGACAAAAAAAGCGGCTGTTAAGACATAAGGTAAAACTGGCCCCTGTGGTTGAGGTTTCCAAATTGGACATATGTAGCACTTTTCATAGTTGAGTGACTTCAAGCATGTAAACAAGAAATATAGAAACTAAAACAAAACAAAACAAAACAAAAGAAAATAAACAACAACAGTATACCTTGATCTGCATTGAGATTCCATTCAACTCTTTCTCTGGAGTTGAATAACATTTTTCATCATATATCCCTCACAATTGTCTTGGATCTTTGTGTTGCTGAGAATAGCCAAGTAATTCACAGCTAATCATTGCATAATATTATTATTACCATGCAAAATGTGTTACTGATTCCTTCCCTTTTTTGCTAACTTCCCTCTGAAAACCACAGTTTTCAGAATATTGGAGGATTTATTGGAATACAGTAGAATAGAAAAACTTTTATTAAGTGTTTTCTGTGGATCAAGCATGGTGTGAAATTCTGGAGATAAAAATAAGGAAGCTAGGAAGTCCCTGTTTTCAAGGAACTCGTATTCTAATATAGAGCAAAAATAAATAGAATGCTAGGCCTGCAGTCAGGAGGATCAAAGTTGAAATTCAACCTTAAGATGCTTAATGGCTGTGTGACCCTCGGCAAGTCACCTAAGCTCTTACCCTGAGCTTCCTGAACTATAAAATGGGAATCATAATAGCATCTACCTCACAGGATTGTTTTGAAGAACTGATTAGACAAAATTTATAAAACACAATAGAGGACCCAATACATAAGTGCTCAATAAATACTTATTCCCTTTCCCTTACTTTTTGGTGCAGTGACAGAATGGATATTGAAGTCCATGAGGTCTTAGGGTACAACAGCAAGTTAGATGGCAGTTCCCAGGTGCCTAGTGGAGAGAGTAGCAAGGCAGAGAGCAGTAAAACTGGTTGGAAATTAGGCAGAAATTCAAGAGCAAATGGTAAAACCCAGTGCCATACAATTGTACAAGAATAATTGTAATTGGCAACTTCCAAGCAGTGTAAGTGATTATGTTCCTTAGTGATGATGATTAGGAAGATAAGAGTGGGCCTGCAGATGAAAGGAAATCTATGTCTAGCAGGAGTGGAACTATATGAGAGGGGGGAAGTTCTTTGTAGGAACTGGTTCTCAAGAACCAACTGATTCTCAAGATAGCTAAAGGACATAAGGATGCAAAATGCTTGGAGAAAAACTTTTGCACTAACTGCGGCAGAAATGTGTCTCTGGTAGAAATCCTAGTGATTCATGTTGTTGTTCATCTTTTCACCTCTGAGAAGACCAAAGATATCTTTTTTTTTTTTTGGAGGGCAATTGGGGTTAAGTAACTTGCCCAAGGTCACATGGCTAGGTTTTTGTTTGTGTGTGCGTTAAGTGTCTGAGGCCAGATCCGAACTCAGGTCCTTCTGACTCCAGGGCCGATGCTCTACTCACTACACCACCTAGCCACCCCAGACCAAAGATATCTTGATAGTGGTGTCTTGATTTGTGCTTGGTTTGGATTTTAGTGAGGTAGAGGTGATGGGGTACTTGGGATGTATATATGTCTGTAATAGCAATCTGTAACATCAGTTTGTAAATGGGGTGCTTTGGGATTTATGTCTGTAAAATCAATTTGTAAAACCAGTCTGTACAATCACATTTCCACCCCCCCCCCCCAGCCTCAGAGCATTGACTCTGCCCCTTCCCCCTTCCAGCACTCTGCCCAGCAACAACTCATGACCTGTTTATCTCTGCTTGAAACAATAAGTTATGTAAATGTTATCTCCCTTAGAGTGGCCAGCCCCACCATAAATTCTTCAATACCTTATCTATAGGGTAACTCCTTAGTCAATTATATACTCACACTGTCTCTGAAGACCTTGGTGGGTGACAGACTGGGCATTCTTTAGTGACGTGTCAGGCCTAAAACCTCCAGCTAGCCCCTCCTTGAGCTATTTTCCAGTGAATCATGGGCAATACACCTGTGCAGTTGATATTAAAAGTGCACGGACCCTTGAGCACTGAGGACTCCTTAACTCCTCCCTGATCCCACCCTTACTCACCTAGTTAGCATAAGTGACACCTTAAAACTATGCCTGTGATACCTGTAAGTTTGCAGGTTCCCTAAGAATCCTCACCCACTGTTCTGTGCCATGCTGTGCAGCATAGCAATAAACTTTACAATTTCGGCTTCAAAGTTTGCTTGAGCCTGGTGAATTCCTTCCAGATGGAATGGCAGGGTTTCTGGTCACTGATAGTGATCAGGGTCCCTGGCAGAACCTCGTACCCTCCCCCCTCCTTATCATCTTTCCCTCTTCATTGATGCTCACAGTCATCAGCCTCACTTTCTCCTCCAGTCATTGCAGTGTGGTTATAAGACCAAAGTCATGATGACTGTTGATGGCCCAGGATACCATGGCCTTTTAAAATTAAGGTATTTCCCAGGTCTCAATTTGTTTGAGGTCACACCCATTTAATG
This sequence comes from Gymnobelideus leadbeateri, assembly GCA_011680675.1. Taxonomy (NCBI): domain Eukaryota; kingdom Metazoa; phylum Chordata; class Mammalia; order Diprotodontia; family Petauridae; genus Gymnobelideus; species Gymnobelideus leadbeateri. Next base: position 8,917 of record WOXC01000769.1, read on the forward strand.
ACTAAGGGCTAGGTAAGAATTGAGACCAAAGAAGATCTAATTTATCATCACAAAGATGTCTGAAAAGGGCTGAGCCATTGAGTTTATGGTTGGAATAGCAAACAATTGCTCTTTCAAAGACATCAAATTGGCCATTCAATGAAAGCCAGAGTGATTTGGCTTTAAAGACTTAGGCAAGTAGCTCCATTTAAAACATAATGAGCTTTTCTAAAGTCTGATTTTTTTGAGAGTTTAATAAGTTAAGATGAAAATTGCATAAGACAAAAAGTAAATTATCCCAGATTTAAAAAAATAATAGTAATGAGAAAGAGAAGGAAGAGGAGGAAAGGGAAGAAGAAGAAACAGAAGAAGAAGGAGAAGAAGGAGAAGAAGAAGAAGAAGAAGAAGAAGAAGAAGAAGAAGAAGAAGAAGAAGAAGAAGAGAAGAAAGAGCATTTCCCAATTTCTGCTCAAATTGGCAGAAGTTTAACTCATATCACATCATCTTAAAGACTTTCTGTGTAGAGGCCTCATGCTATCATTGTTCATTCTTCATTCTCATTTCATTTACGGTAAAGAGGAAGGAATGTGAAGGCAGAAAAGAAATAATTATGCTACACTGATAAATGTTGGGCTAAGAAGAGAGTAACTGAACTTTGTCTGAGAGCATGTCCTATAGGCAGACCTAATCAGTGATTTGGATATATATATATATATATATATATATATATATATATATATTTCCACACTTTCCAATGGCTAAAAGTTCCTCTTAAACATCTTTCTCTCTCTGGCTCTCCATCTCTCTTTCTCTGTCTCTCTGTCTCTGTCTCTCTCTGTCTCTGTCTCTCTCTGTCTCTCTCTGTCTCTCTCCGTCTCTCTCCATCTCTCTCTGTCTCTCTCCGTCTCTCTCTGTCTCTCTCTGTCTCTGTCTCTCTCTGTCTCTCTCTGTCTCTCTCTCTGTCTCTCTCTCTCTCTGTGTCTCTCTCTCCCCTCTCCCTCTCCCTCTCTGTGTCTCTCTCTCTCTCTCTCTCTCTCTCTCTCTCTCACACACACACACACATGCACACACACATACATACACACACAAACACAAACAAACCATAAAACATACACATTTGTTTCTTCTTAAGATTCACATTTCCAGACATGGTATTGTATTGTCCATTATGTAGAAAATGCCAAGCTAAGATTACTTGACTTTAGCAATTTTTTAGCAGAAAATTCATTAAAATAGATTTGGGTACAAAGTTTATTACATATTCCACTTCCATCCCCTCCATTATAGAAGTTCTTTGAAAGGACATGGGGAAGAAAGCATGAGTTTTAATTAGAAACTGGAAGACACTAAGACAAAGAAAAATCAATGTAAGAGGGAATCTGACAGAAACATTTTTGAAATCCCAGATTTAACATAATGGAGTGAGTAAGAAACATAACAGATGAAGTTCTTATCAATTAGCAAAGTCTGATGATTGAAGGAGGACCTGAAGGCTTAGGATTAGGTGAGGGTTTCAGTGGATGAATAAAAATTCAATTTAAATTTGATGTCTTTGTGAGAGGAAAAGGGCAGAAGACCAATGAAATTTTGAGTGAGACAGGAGCCTTGATACTAGTCTCTGAGTGAAGCTTCCAGTGGGTCACATGTGATCAGCTTTTACTAGGTTGTCATGCACAACCTCTAGACAGGCAGAAGGGAGTTGATGGGTCTCTGGGATGGGTTATCAATGTTGAGCAAATGTACACAAGGATGAGCACTCAGCAGCAGGAGGATCTGCAGCAGGCTGGGCGGCAGCAGGTGGTTCTGCAACAGGTGGTCTGGCAGCAGGTAGGATGGCAGGGCTGGCAGCAGGTGGGACGGCAGCAGGGCTGGCAGCAGCTGGACAGACAGCAGGTGGGTCGGCAGCTGGGCTGGCAGCAGGTAGGACGGCAGCAGGGCTGGCAGCAGGTGGGGCGGCAGCAGGGCTGGCAGCAGCTAGACAGACAGCAGGTGGGGCGGCAGCAGGGCTGGCAGCAGCTGGACAGGCAGCAGGTGGGGCGGCAGCAGGGCTGGCAGCAACTGGGGCGACAGCAGGTTGGTTGGCAGCAAACAGACTGGCAGCACCTTGGTCTGCAGCAGCTTGGCTGGCAACAGCTGGATCCACAGCAGCTGGGGCGGCAGCAGGGCTGGCAGCAGCTGGACCTACAGCAGCTGGGGCGGCAGCAAGTGGACATGATGCAGGTGGGCCTGTAACAGTTAGTCCTGCAGCAGGTGCTCTGATAGCAGGGAGGCCGGAAGCAGCAGGCAGTGCGGCAGCAGCAGGGCTGGCAGCAGCCAGAGCCACAGCTCTGGCCAGAGCAGGTTGAGCCACAACAGGAGCTGACCATGGTGTTGCTGAGTTGAGTTTCTGGGTTTGTTTCCAGGTGAATGAGTGACTTGAGTTTAAAAGTCTTCTTGTCCCAGGGGTCTCTTATATACCCTACTTCTCTGTGCTGTGGTTAATAAGTCCAGGTAATTTACTTGTTTTGTTTTCCAGGAGCAAAAAGTGATTATCAAATTAAGGGCATTTTCAGGTTAAATATTTTTACTTGGATAGAAAATTTAATTATTTTTATTTTTGTGTTGATATTTATCATTATAATCTTTGTTTCTGAGTCATCCCTTGTTTTTCTCACTTGTGTGAAGTCACCTTTATGCAAACATGATTCAGAGAGTTTACCATGTGACTGTTTAAATTGACCTCTCCCATATATCACATTCTCTTGCCTCTGTATTGCTGTTGTTCATCATTCATTGTTAAAGAGGACCATGGCATCAGGAAGCTATGCCATGACTGGTAAGTGAATTATATTACAGTGAGGTAGGGCTGTGCAAAGTCACCAGCCTCACTTTCTCCTCCAGAGCCATCTGGTTCTAGTGGCAGGACATGGATCAGGACTACTGGCCATGGCCCTGGATGCAGTGGGAGACATTGGCCATTTTAAGCTGGGTTCTTTCCCAGATCTCGGTTTCTGCCTTTGTGTCACATCATAGTTAAAGGTAGTGTATAGCTATCATGGCACACAGGTTCCTCATGTCTTCTAAGAAGAGATTTCAGAAAGGTGGAATATTGTTGCAGGAAAATAGTGAAAAGACACTATTGTAGACCACCTTTGAGCAATGGGAAATGTTCCAGTTCCAAATATAAACAGAATGGATGGAGGGTCAATGAAATGACCTTCGTTAGGATGCTTCTATGTGTGTTAATATTCCATTTCCTCCAATTCCCAACCTGAAAATTATTCCAAAGCATCCTCACTTCTTAAGGGAAAAGCTTCCACTGAGGTTTAAGAAGGCAGGCAGCCACCAAGTGCCCTGCCATGTTCTGCTCAATGTCCAGCACTTAGCATGTTCCGGAGATGTGAATAATAAATGACCAGGCCATGTGGGTAGTTCAAGGAAGAGCAATGAACTCCATTTATTGATTCTTAGGACAAGGTTTTTATAGAGCAAAGAGACAAAGGAAAGGAAGGAAGGGATCTCAAATATTCATATCATAATCTTAGTCTGTCATATCCTGGAAGAAGCATGGCAGTAAGGTCTTTTGTTCTCTAGGTGCCAGAAAATCTTAGGAAAAGTCAGTTATCTCCTTTCAAATGCAGTCACATCACAGAGGATGTTCTTGAGAGCTGGCCTCAAGGACTGATGCCAAAGCCACATCATCAAGTATATCTGCATAGGAACTGACCACCTAAGAATTAAAACATTTAGATATTGAACAACTGAAGTTTTGGGGCAGAGCCTGTTGGCCTCAGAACTCAAACACCATCCTTATAAGTTTAACCCCTATCTAAAGAACTCCAGAGCTGACTTAGTGAAAAGTCACATCTGAAAGAGGTCTTTGACATTCAGGTCCACTGATATCAAGGTAATTATCTGAAGTCCTGGCTCAGGACTCTTTGGCTTCCAACATTTCCCCCTTTTTTAAGGAGAAGTTTAGAGGCATGTAATTCAGTGCCTAAAGTTCTAATATTGTGAGTTATAATTTTTATAATGCAAGGTCCAAATATACAACAGACTACTATAATGATCAATATAGGAAGTAAATGCATACTAAGAACTACCATATTCTGAAATGGAGAGATTTTTTTCAATGTATCAATAATTGTTTTTGTAACTCCTACTGGGTCAATACCTGGAATCTCACTATGTTCAATATCTTAATAATTTGATTGAAGGCTTTTTATTTCCAAGGTTATATTGAAATTATGCCATGCTCCCAATAAGTGGGCTCTGATTCTGTCCCATGTAGTATTGGGATGAGAGGAATTATATAAGCTAGTGGTAACACAAATATATGTGTATTTATATTCACATCTAAGTAACAATTGAGTTTTTAATGCTTTGAACTCATATCTAAGCACAATATTAATTATTTTAATAAATTGATCTTATACAAAATATCCTTATCATGTTTTGTCTTAAAGGCTGCAGAAACACTTTTTGACAATTCATTAACCTATTGTGGAGTTTAGATTTCAAACACAGAGGTTGGAACCATTAACAATATTAGGACAGTGAATATAGTAACAGGAAATCTGACAAACGTTTCCCCCCCTTTTAAAGACATCAGATATGTATATACCCTTGATTTTTGGTATCAAGCATAAGTGAAATTAGTTGGAAAAAAGCAAAATAAAGATTGTTCAACAAGATCTCTACTAGATACACATTGAGCAAAAGTAAAATCAATGCAATTAAAAGTTCATACATAGATAGGTGTATCCATAATTACATTGGGGGACAGTCTGGTCTTCAGTTTTCAAAGACAATATAACATTCCTTGCAAATTCATTCACAAATGGAGCAGTTTGTATCCCACTTAAAATAGAAGACACATTTGCTGACATTAAGAGGGAAGCAATTAGTCCTGTGATTTAAAAAGTGCAAAAGTCAGTTCTTATTCGAAAATCAGATATTTCTTGAAGTGCAGGTGTTTCTGAAGTCTGTCACTATGTAATGTTCTATTAAAAGGCTGTATCATTCTGTGAAAAGATGGGATACCAAGTCACTTCTTCTGGGATGGTTCTTGTGAGGGATCCTCTGATCCTCTTCTCTGTTTCTGTATCTGGGAGGTTATTTGTGGAACACATCTGGACATTCTGTGTTGGCATCTTCAGTGTTCGTTCAATATCTAAAAATATATATAAGCCCAACCTCGCCTCTACATAATTAAGGGGCAAGTCTTTTCCATTACTTTATTTGGGAATATGTACTTTTTCAAACTGTTATTCTTCTGGTTTATATCCTTTTTTAGTGATGCTTAAAAATTTTAGGATATATAAGGCAGTAGCTAATTACCCTTGTGATATATAGGTCCAAATCCAAATCACCTTATAATTTTTGTCAATAGGTTTTTCAGAAAGATTGAAATGATTTTCCAGTGTAGGCAAGAGCATTATCAATTTTTGTTTCTTTAGGAGTATCTAAGAAATGAAGAACAATGGAAATGGATTGAAAAAAAATAATTCTCTTTATTGAAGTTTAGCTACAAGAATAATCATATAAAACTGAAGGACAATAATGTTGCGCTGTCCATATAATATAGCTTTATTAAGTTAAATGAATGGGAGTTTTCACAGTTACAGAAAATGATAAAAATGTATTTAAGTTTTAAATTTTTTGAATGGAAATATAGTCATTGGCTGTTGCCTTTTCATTTCTGAGGGATGTTATGGAGAGAGGCCTCTCCATTATTTTAATACACAATTACATAGTATCTTATATAAGGAAAAAGATATAATTCCACAAAAGTCAATTCTTGAAGAAATGGCAACAATAAAAATTAAATCAGAGGCTGCTAGTAATACACTGAAAGTTTTCTTTCCCATTTCTCATTCACCTTAAATAGGTATGTGAGTCATAGTTATGATAAATTGTTGACCTTCAACCTAAAAAGAGCTATAATAATGACATATGGCTCAAAAAATTAAATTTAAGTTTTAGATTCAAGAAAACTCAACTTTCACATTCAAATTCTTTAGATCACAAATTTAAACTGTGCTTTATATGACCTATCTCACTCCAAATATCAGTATGTGCAAATTCTTATGAATGAAAATATTTGGTAGTTGATATTCTCAATTCTTACTTAGCTTTAAACAGCAAAAATTATCCAAACTTTAAAGTTACCAAAACAAAAGTGTATGAGAAAAAAGTGTTCACTTGTTACTTGGATATATTGTAAGTTTCTAAAGAAGTTTCTAAAGAATTCCTTTTGCCAAATTATGTTTTATACTTGTAGGATTAATAGAGGTGGAAGAGGGAGAAGGTATATGAGGAAGGCATTTTGTACATGATCTCCTGGCCTGTTCTCCAGTAAGTGTGAAATTACTTATTAACATCCTTGCATTTTTGAATGCAGAGATAAAGTACAACGTGTTGGATAAGTTTGTATTGTTAATTTATCAGCCAAAGCATTGCCTTGTTGAAAGGGCTCAGGAAAAGATGTATGAGAGTAAACATGAGAAATCTAAAAAGGACCTTCTCCACCTCTAACCATTTGTTGCAATTGAAAAAAAAATTGATATAACTTTTTTTTAAAAGCAATTGGGGTTAAGTAACTTGCTCAAGGTTACACGGCCAGTCATTATTTATGTGTGGGTGCTCATTTTCTGAGGACGGATCTGATCTAGGGTCATCCCAACTCCTAGGCCTGTGTCCTTACTCACTGCGTCACCTTGCCGCGCCTATTGATATAACTTTTGATTATTGAACTTCTGGTTAATCCTACAACAGCCTGACCTCGAGGTTCAAGTAAATTATAGTATAATAGTATAATATATATATATAATATACATATATTAAAATGCATCATTCCATGACTCTTGGAGGCTCTTTATTCACAAGAGATGAGGATACTTTTAGAGCAGGACTTAAAAACTCCCCTCTGAAGGTTGCATTGAACCCATAGAGTTATTGCATAAATATGGAGCCAATAGCATTGTCCAGAATTTAAATCAAAGAAAGGTTGTTGTCTTCTGTGAATTAACAAGAAATCTGCTTTATGCCCAGAGTCCATAGGGAGGATGGCACAAAGTGCCTCTTCACACCTCTCAGGCCTTGTGATCATTTTCCATTCCAAGTCATCCGTGAGAAACCGATGATGTCCCTTGAGAGAATGGAGAAAGGATTTCCAGAATCCTGATCCAGAACTATGCACATGGTGATATACTTTTATTTATCGTCAGAGGTTTTTTTTATTATTATTCATGATTGATAGTGGAGACTTCAGAAGATATGACTCGAATTGAGAAGTCAATAGTTAGTTAAGGAGATGATATCTGCCCCTGGGATGAGGATATGTTAGGCAATAGCTCAAATCTCTCCACTTGTCTTACTCTGATGCCTCACCATGGTCCTTACTTTTCAAGGCTAGGCCAGGGGAATTTCAACCTTGCTAGGCTCTACCACTTGGCAATGGCCTTGTTGTTCATTCCTGGACTCCTTCTTTCCCCATGGTCCAAATTAGCTATGGAGAAAGTAGTTCAGGATCACGAGGCCACTCACATATAAAATGGATTTTCAGCCTTGACAGACAGAATGTTGTGCTTATAAACAACATAAAAATAGGTGAGAAAATTGTAGTTAAAGGGAAAGAGGGTTCACAGGTTTGCTTTGAGGGAGCACTCCAAGGACTTCATGCAATTACTTGTGTCATTCTCTCAAATCCAATAGCAAACACCATTTCATGAGTTATTTGGTCATCATTTATTGCAATTATAATGGAAAGAAGTGACAAAAAATCAAAACAGGAAGTAAGATCTACAGGAAAACAATTGACTCAGTCCCTGTTCCAGCAGCTGGGGAGGCAGCACTGTTGGCAGCAGCTGGACACACAGCAGCGTGGGCAGCCCCACGTGATTTTTCAGTATGTGCCCTTGCAGCACACTGGATGAATAGAACTAGGGAGGCAGCAGGGTTGGCAGTTTGGGTGGCTACAAGTCATTTGGCACCAGGATGGTTGGCAGCACACAGACTGGTAGCAGGTGTGACAACAGCAGCTGGGGGCATATCTCACCTCCTCCCAGACTTCCTAACCACAGCTCCGTTCAGAGCAGATCGAGCCACAACAGGATTTGACCATGCTGTCATGGGATTGAACTTCTAGTGTTCTTTCATGGATAGGGATAGACTTGATTTTGAAACACTTCTTGCCCCACAGGCCTCTTATATACCCCCATGAATGACTGCTTTCAGCACTTCTATACTATTTTCTTCTCATTGTTTATCATGATGAAGTGAACATGTAATTAACCAGTTTTTTTCTCATTTGATAAACTAGTTTTTCCTTGATATTTTGGGATTCTTCATCTCATTACTTTTTTTTCTCCCTCCTAAGGTAGTCTCTTTTTTTCCTTCTTGTGTTGTTTCTGTTTTATCTATTCATGTGGCAACCTAACCTAAATGTTTCCTTGTATTATACATCTCTGTTTTCTGTGCATCATTCCATGACTCATTGTGGAATTTAGTTCCAAAGCTTGAAAGCACCTTTAGAACTAGAATTGGAAGATCTTCTCTGTAAGCTAAATACTGCCCATAGATTAATTATGTACATCTTCTTGTTGTTTCGAAAATTTAGGTCCAAGAAAAGTTTTGTCTCATGTGAATGGCAAAAAAGTTTGCTTCCTTTCCAAAATTCATATTACCAAAATATTACAAAATGTGCTTTCAAATTTTTCGGTCCTGGTGATCATTATCTTCTCCAAGTGACTCACACAGGACAGGTAATATTGCCAATGTCAAGCTAGAAAGCATTTCCAAGGATTCCAGAATACTGAGCAAGAAATATTTGGATGAAGATCCTATTTTCATTATTTTAAGATGTTTTATTATTTTAAGATTTTTTAATAATGATTTCTGGTGGAGACTTCAAAAATATATAGAATTGAGTAGTGAATACTTAGTAAAGAAATTGTTTCTTAGATTTTGACTAGGATTTTTAAACAACAGATTAAATCACTCCATTGTCCATTCTCACTCATTTTGAGTGATCCTGCCTATTCAAGGGCTTTTCCTGTGGAGTATCAACCTTGGTAGGTTCTACCATGTAGCAATGGCCATATTGGTCTATCGGAATTTTTCTTTTTCCTGTGGTCTAAGTAATTATGGAGAAAGAGCACTAGCTCTATAGGGCCCCATTTAGTGATTGACTTTACAGCCAATGAAGCCAGGACTTTCTGGCTACAGATAACGTCAAAGTAGTGGAGGAAGTTTTAGCTAAATGGCCAGAGGATTTGCAGGTTTTCCTTAAGTAAGCAATCAAAGATGTTTATATAATGATTTGTATTGCAAAGACAATAACATACATCATGTCATGAAATTTTTGGTCATCATTTCTTGCAATACTACTTAAAAGGATTTGATGAGCAAATAAAGACCATCCTGAAAATACTTGTTTATGTAGCATTGGCTACAACACCCATATAATTTTTAACTTCTTTTTTCTTGAGTCCTGTGCTTTGATTTATTCCTGCATGTTTTTCAGATCTGGAGAAATTGTATGAATTGTTGATGTCTTTTTTTCTTTCAAGGGTATGGATTTTTTTTTTTTGTTCCTTCCTATTTTTTTCCTTGTGGCTCATTCATTCATTAAGTAAGCAACAGCCGATCACAACACACAGTGAATGACCAGTCACTGGAATATATGCTAGAAATTCATCTTCAAATATACTTAATTGTATCTATCCTCATGTATCTTGCATTATATTTGATGAAAATAATATTGTGCCTATGGAATAGGGAAGGCACAGGGACTGTGAAACTCTCTATCTAATAGTCTCTCGACATATCATCTTTTTGAATCCTCTAAATGTCAGTTCTCATGCCTTGCAATTATTGTTCTCAGTGACCCACTATCCTTCCTGGAGCTTTTTTTCCCCTCCAAGGTAAGATGAAGAAGCAAGACTGAACAAGTGACACTCTATCTCACTTTCTTTAGTAGATTGACTTTCTAAACATCACAATCTCTCCTTTATCTCCAATGTCTTGTTCTGTGATGTCTGCTTCCCTGCTTCTACATACTTATTTATGTCTCACTATCTTTAAAAATCTCTCTCTTTCAAAAATCCCTCTCTTATTTTATTTTGTCCATCCCCAGTAACTATCATTTTATTTTTCTTGTGGTGAAACTCCTTGAAAAACTCATCTACAAACAATGCTTCTTCTTTGTTTCTTCTCATTCTTTTTTAAAAATTCTCTTCACTCAGACTTCTGATCTCATCATCCAGCCAAAACTATTCTCCCTAAGGTTAACAGTTATCTCTAAATAGACAAATCTAATGACTTTTTAATCAACCTTTATTCCTTGTGGCTTCTCTGTAGCTTCTTACACAGTCAATAACCTCTTCTCATTCCTGCTTTCTTCTCTTTAAGTTTTCTTTCTCCATTTCCCTTCCAAAGTATATTGTTTTCTATTAGAAATGCTAAATTTAACCACTACATTTTGTGAACTTTGAATCAGAGTTCTTTTCTTTTCTTTTACTTTTTTTTTTCTTTTTGGAGGGCAATTGGGGTTAAGTAACTTGCCCAAGGTCACACGGCTAGGTTTTTGTTTGTGTGTGCATTAAGTGTCTGAGGCCCGAACCGAACTCAGGTCCTTCTGACTCCAGGGCCAGTGCTCTACTCACTGCGCCACCTAGCCGCCCCCTTTTACTTGTTTTTTGATGTAAAGTTGGAGATTTTCTCACCTGATACTTTGGGGTTTTGTTTTCAGAATTTATAGGCAATTTTCTTGTATTTTTTCAGCCTTTTGTTTTTTCAGATATTTTGATTAGACTTTTTCTCCTAGAGACATATGATCTTTAAGTGATCTCTGCACATCTTGTCTTCAAGGTCACTCACTTTGGTTTGTAGATAACTCACCTTGTCCTCTTGTTTCTCTTCTAATAAATTTTTTTTCCATTTCAGCATTGTTTTTTGTTGTTGTTCAAATCTGTTATCTCTCATTTACTTCTTTTGGGACATGCATTATGCTTTTCCTGCTAATTGTGCTTTATAGTTCTTCATTGAGATCTCTGTTTTCTGCATTGAGAGCTCTAATTTCAGATTTAAACAAATTATTTACTTTTTTCCTTTTGTTTTTTCTTTAACCTGTGCACTTTTATTTGAACTGGTCTTAAGTCAGTGTACAGGTAAAGCTCCTCACCTCCCCCAGATACTGGCACCAATCTCATGAAACTCTCAGGGAGATTGTAAAGTCTTCACTCACATCTATGTTGGGGGCAGGAAGGGAATTTACAGAGCCTTTCAGCATGGCTGACATTTTTTTTTAAAGAACAAATATTAAGGTAGAAGAAATAAAAAGGTGAGTTCTTTTAGGATTACATAGTTTACATGTAAAGCAATATTAGTACCTTCCTCCCTCCCTCCTCCCCATCTGGATTTTCTTACATAGCTCCTTTGCTCCAGCAGAGGAGAGCCTTCACAGAGCTTATAACTTTGTAACAATGAATTATACAATATTTTGAATGGCTATTAAAAATTACAATCAGGGGGCGGCTAGGTGGCGCAGTGAGTAGAGTGTGGGCCCTGGAGTCAGAAGGACCTGAGTTCGGATCCGTCCTCAGACATTTAACGCACACACAAACAAAAACCTAGCCGTGTGACCTTGGGCAAGTTACTTAACCCCAATTGCCCTCCAAAAAAACAAAAAAACAAAAAAAATTACAATCAGAGTCCTGAAGACATACTGTAGAACTTTGGGGATGTTTGCTTCCAACATAATTAGACTGTTCATCACCTTCACTGTTCCAATTTCTAAATCCTGAGTCAAGTGCCAAAGTAATAATAATAATAATAAAATGAAATAAAAAACTGTGCCAATGTCATCTCTTTTTTTGGTCAATTATCTATCACATCCTTTGAGAAAAACAAAAACAAGCAAAAAAGCCACACAAACAGTACATTTAAAAGAATTTGCAGTGGAAAATGGGGGGCCAAATGATGAATCGATCATACTCTTGCTTGCTGATCCACATCTGCTGGGAGGTGGAAAGAAATGTCAGGATGGAGCCTTAAATCCAGACAAAGTATTTGCACTCAGGCAGGGCAATAATCTTGATTTTCATTGCACTTCGAGTTAGGGCTGTAATCTCCTTCTGCATCCTGTTATGCCTGGGTATGTGGTCGTACTACCAGACAATATGGTATTGGCATTCAGATCCTTGTGGATGTCAACGTCACACTTCATGATTGAGTTGAAGGTAGTTTCATGAATTCCACGGGACTCTATACCTAAGAAAGATGGTTGTAAGAGAGCTTCTGGGCATCAGAACATCTCATTGCCAATGACAATAACCTGACCATCAGGGATCCCATAACTCTTTTCCAGAGAGGAGCTAGATGGAGCAGTGTCCATCTCCTGCTCACAGTCTAGGGTGATGTAACACAGTTTCTCCTTGATGTCATACAGAATTTCCCCCTCAACTGTGGTAGTGAAACTGTACCATTTCTCAGGATCTTCATGACGTAGTCTCTCAGATCACGGCCAGTCAGATCCAGATGGAGGATGGCATGGGGAAGGGTATAATATTTATAGATGGGCACAGTGTGGATCACACCATCAACAGAGTCCATCACAATACCAGTGATATGACTAGAGGCATACAGGGACAGCACAGCCTGGATGGCAATGTACATAGCTGAGGTTTTGAAGGTGTGAAACAAAATGTGAGTCATCTTTTCTCTGTTGGCTTTTGGGTTTGGGGGGGAAGGGATTCAGAGTGAGCAGTACAGAGTGTTTTTCAGTGGCCACATGGAGCTTATTATAGAAAGTATAATGTCAGATTTTCTCCATGTTGTCTCTGTTGGTGACAATACCATGTTCAATGGAGTACTTTAGGGTCAGAATACCTCTCTGACTCTGAGTCTCATTCTCCACATAGCTGTCTTTCTGGCCCATATCCACCATCACAACCTGATGTCTGGTTGTCCAACAATGGAAGGGAAGACAGCCTGAGATGGACTGGGTCCTGCAAAGCCAGCGTTGCACATTCCAGAGCCATTATCAACAATGAGAGCAGCAGTATTATCATCCATGGTGAACTTTGAAGTGGCATATTTAAATCCTTAAGGAGGGTGGGGGAGAGCACACTGACTAGAAGAGCTCACAGTTCCATTTCTTCCTTTAAGAGTATTGTTTCTCTTTGAAACATTCTAAGAGCAGGATCAGTTCCAGCTCAGTTTCCACTTTTCACTCAGGTCTAAGGCAGCCAGGTGTTCAGTCTTGTTTCCAATCCATCCTCATTTCCCCTCCACACAAGTTCTTTCCAGCCTATGCCTAGTCAGAGCCTGGGGTTCACTGTTTCTTGCAAGGTAGGGGGTGATTGCAGAAACGCTGGTGCAGGGTCACTGCAAACTAGCAGTTTCCTACCCTAATTTTGGGCCCCATCACAAGGCAATATGTTTTTATTCTAGCCAGTTCTTTTCTCTGCAGCTCTCCTTCTTTCCTCCATTGAGCAGATGGTATGTCTGTCATTCCTTGAGGTGTTCAAGCAGAAACAACAAAGTCCCAGATATCCTTGTCCTGAGAAAGTTTAGTGTTGTATTGGTCTCAAATGGGATTTTGGCCACTTTCTCCTCACTGCACCTGCCCATTTTCAACTGACCCAACACTCTCCTCCTTTCCTCTTAATAGTGTTTCTCCTAATACTTTCCTCCATTGTTTCACATGACTGGGCAGAGTCAATATCTGTTGTTTCTTTCAATAATATGGGTGTTTGGGAGCAGAGACACTACATGAAGATATATTAATATTAGACTAAATAATGGCAGTGTTCATAGCCTCCAGGTGATTCTCAGACTACATACTGATATGAAAAAGACAAAACTATAGAAAGCAGGGCAGCATCAGTGGGCCAAAACTACAGGGACATACTCCAGGGAAGGTGGATTGCATCATGGTTCACCAGCCCTCCTCTACTTGTAGTTCATTCTGCACCAGAATATATATTTTAAAAAGGGACACTATACCTTGAAAAAAGATCTGAAGTTTGCTTGTGGAAGTGAGTATAAAAAGGTTACAGCTTGTCAGTTACGTTTTCCCTGTTCTTATTGTTTCTCAATGATGGAATTGTACATAAGGAAATGTAAAATTTAAACTATTGTCAAATTTTCCCCAAACATATTGAATGAATATATTCATATTTTTAAAAACAACTATTACAGCAGAACTGACTTTGTTTTTCACCTTGTACACAATTAATCTGGCATATAAAAAAAGAAAGAAGGAAGGAAAGGAAGAGTGAGAAAGAAAGTATAAAGGAAGGAAGAAAGTAGGGAGAGAGGAGAGAGACAGAAAGGGAAATAAAAGAGATCTAAATAAAGAAATATAAATGTTTTTAATGAATAATATGCCTCTCGGAAAGAAAGAAGCATATTTCCAAACTATCTCATATTTCTGGAGTACTCTCCCTCCTAGCGTTCACCTCCTGAAATCCATAGTTACAACTTCTGGGAGCCAAGATGGCAGAGTAAGATGCTATCACTTTCCCTTTTTGACCTCTTAAAAAAATGAAAAAATATCGGAGCAAAGATGGCGGAGTAGAAACAGCTCATCCAAGCCACTCTGCCCCCAGATCCCCCCCAAACTATGTAAAAGGGGACTCTGAAAAACTTCTGGAGCCCCAGCACCCACAGAACGACACAGAGAAGGTAACCTGCCGCTGAGGAAAGCCAAGCAGCCCTGCAGGAAGGACCAGCACAGTGCTCTGGGAGCCGGCAGCACACAGCACGAAGAGCTCGGGGAGCCGAGGAGAGCCAAGCAGAGCACAGGTCCCCGTGAGCTGAGGTTTTAGCCCCAGGGCGGTAGGGCCAGCAGCCGGCTGGTGAGACCCCAGAACACCAGCAGCTGTGGCGACTACAGAATTATCAACATAGACATGCCTAGGACAAAGTAAGAGGTTAGTGTCCTATGGACTTTGGGACCAGTATTTGGGGAATGCGTCGGCTCCCTACCATGGGGGCTAGAAGCCACTGAGGAGACACGACATTTTGTAGTTTTCAGAGGCAGCTCCAGCTCCCAGCCTGCAAATTGTAGGGAAATCCATCGATCAGTATTAGGGGGGTAATCGCTCATGCTTTAACCTCCCTGGATCTGGACTGTGATCTAGGCTGGAAGTCGTGGGGGGGTTTACAGCGTTCCAGAAACGGAAGTTGCCCCCCACACGTTCGAGACGAAAATTCCTCTATCTGGCCTTAAAGCCATAGTGTGGCAACAAGCCCAAAAGTCAAGTAATTAAGTGGCAACATGCCAAGGCAAAGGAAACAAAAAAATGCAACCCTAGACTCTTATTTTGGGGGCATAGAGAGGGAAAAGGACTGTGAGGTCAGAAGTCCTGCTCCAAAAGCCCTAGGGGAAAACATGAGTGGGTTGCAGGCCATAGAGGACCTTAAGAAGGATCTTAAAGATCAAATAAGAGAAGTGGAGGAAAAATTGGAAAGAGAAATGAGAAGGATGCAGGAAAAGTATGAAATGAGGGTCAACAGCCTGACTGAGGAAAACAACACCTTAAAAAATAGACTAACTCAAATGGCAAAGGAGGCCCAAAAGGGCAATGAGGAGAAGAATGCCTTAAAAAGCAGAATTTGCCAGATGGAAAAAGAATCTCAAAAGTTCACTGAGGAGATTCATTCCTTCAGAGTTAGACTGGAGCGAATGGAAGCTAATGACTTTATGAGAAATCAAGATGCTGTTAAGCAGATCCAAACAAATGAAAGATTAGAAGGCAATGTGAAATATCTCATGGGAAAAACCACTGACCTGGAAAATAGATCCAGGAGAGACAATTTAAAAATTATTGGACTACCTGAAAGCCATGATCAAGGAAAGAACCTAGAAATCACCCTTCAAGAAATTCTCAAGGAAAACTGCCCTGATGTTTTAGATCCAGAGGGCAAAATAGAGGTTGAAAGAATCCACTTATCACCTCCTGAAAATATCCCAAAAAGAAAACTCCCAGGAATATTATAGCCAGGTTCCAGAATCCCCAGATCAAGGAGAAAATACTACAAGCAGCCAGGAGGAAACAATTTCAATATTGTGGAAACACAATCAGAATAGCCCAGGACCTGGCAGCTTCTACACTGAGGGATTGAAGGGCATGGAATATGATACTCCAGAGGGCAAAAGAACTGGGAATGAACCCAAGGGGTCACCTACCCAGCAAAACTGAGTATCTTGTTTCAGGGAAAAATATGGTCATTCAGTGGAATGGAGGACTTTCAAGCATTCTTGAGGAAAAAACCAGAATTGAACAGAAAATTTGACATCCAGACACAAGAAGCAAGAGATGCCTGAGAAGGTAATCAGGGAAAAGAAATCAAAAGGAACTTATCAAAGGTGAACTATTTACATTCATATATGGAAAAGCAATAACTGTGACTCATGATATCTTTCTCACTATGAAAATAATGGAAGAAGTGTGTGTAGTCATATGAATACATATGTGAATGCGTGTGTATATGGTTACAGTTATATATGGATAGAGGGCATACGTTGAATTTGTTGGGAAGGGAGAATACTCAAGGAATGAAATTATGAGGTGAGAGAGGAAAGTGGCAAGAGGAGATGGGGAGAGACAGGGTAGGGTAAACTATCTCATGTAGAAGAAGCAAGAGGAAGTGGTTGCAAGGGAGGGGGAGAATAAGAAGGCAAAAAAGGCAGAACCACATTCTCATTGAATTTGGTTCAGGGAGAGAATGACATACATAGTAAATGGGATATCCCAACCTGCAGCAGAATAGGCGGAAGGGGGATGAGAGGAGGGATGATGGATGGGAGGGCATCCTTGGGGGGAGAGGAAGTGGGAAGTACCCACTGTAGAAGAGGGACAGGATCAAGTAGGGAATGGACCAGGTCAGGGTTGGGATGAATGGGAGGGAATTATAAGCAGCCTTGTACAATATATCTACTATGAAAATGTTTTGCATAGCTAGACGTGAACAACATATACTGAATTACTTCTTTCCCCAGAGGGAATGGGTGGCAAGAGAGGAAGGAAATGGATCTGAAATTCGAGATCTTAACATTAAATGTTTCAAACATATATAAATACTATTATTAATACTCTTTTGCTTGTAATTGGGAGATAAGATGTGCAGGCATTGGGACACAAAGATTCACCTTCCTCTAATGGAAAAGTCGATGGGGATATGGGAGAAGGTATGGGAGAGAGCAGATTGGAGGAAGGGATATCTTGTGGGACTGCTCTTCTGGGAGGTTAGGAAGGGCAATAACACGGGGAAAATGATTTTAACTCAAAATCTGGGGGAAAGGAATGATGTAAAACAGAAGTTAATAAAGCATTTGTTTAAAATAAAAAAAATAAAAATAGAACCCCAGGAAAAATCCTGGAACAGTAGAGTCAGCAGGAGGACCTGATGGAGCAGTCTTTTAACCTGGAAGAGTTGGGGGATAAACAAGAGAAGTCCATTTCACTAAGTCAAAACTAGAGCATATTTCAGGACAGGAAGCATCCCAGGAAGCAATGGCAAGACCCATTTCAGAAAACCAGGGGGAGAACCTGAGCCCCAAGGTGGTGGAGCAGGCAAACACTAAACTCAGGGTCCCTCATTGCCTTACCATAGCCAGGGGAATCAGCAAACTCCAGCTCAGAGGATTCTCTGAGTAAGTGTGCTGGTGCAGCCCTGGCTAGGGAGGCATCCTCTCGAAGTTAACCTCTAAGTACTTAGGTGCATCCCTGGGCAGGTAGACATCCTCCAGCACAGGACCTCTATGAGCTTCATGCAGCCCACAGCAAGCAGGCATCTTCCAGCAGTGGACCTCCCCCTACTTCAGCACAATCTCAGGTAAGCAGGCATCCCCCAGCACCCAGACCTTCCTCTGCTTCAGCACAGCCTCAGGGAACACAGAAAAACCCCACTTGGCCTCAGTACATCCCAGACATAACTACTAGGACCCTAGATCAACATTAGGTAAGCTACCAGACCCCTACAGCTTCCAGGAGCTAGAACCTGAGGCTCTACCACAGAAAAACCAGGGACCAGGCTCCTAGCCCCCAGTACAAAAAGCTTGGGACAGTGCCCCCTGTGCTCCAGAAGGAGAGCTCAACTATGAAAGTCAGGCAAACATCACAATCAAGAAGCAGAAGAGATCACTGACCAGAAAGAATTATTAGGATGAAAAGGAAAACAAAAGCACAAACTTGGAAGAGGACAACATTGTCGATATACCTACATCTGAAATCTCAAAGGGAAATGGAATAGGTCCCAAATCCAAAAATCCTCCTTAGAAGAACTCAGGAAGGATTTTAAAAGTCAAATAAGGAAAGTTGAAGAAAAATTGGGAAAAGAAATGAGACATATGCAAGAGAGAGTCAACGGTTTGGAAAAAGGACAAAATTGACTTAAAAAACAACTTAAAAATACAACTCACCAAATGGGAAAGGAGGTACAAAAACTAACTGAAGAAAACAATTCATTAAAAATTAGAAGTGGGAAAATGGAAGCTAATGACTCTATGAGATATCAAGAAGCAGTCAAACAAAATCAAAAGAATGAAAAAAATGGAATAAAATACAAAATAACTCATTGAAAAAACAAGTGCCCTGGAAAAATAGATCAAGAAGAGAT
Organism: Gymnobelideus leadbeateri; assembly: GCA_011680675.1. Taxonomy (NCBI): domain Eukaryota; kingdom Metazoa; phylum Chordata; class Mammalia; order Diprotodontia; family Petauridae; genus Gymnobelideus; species Gymnobelideus leadbeateri. The sequence continues at coordinate 27,505 of WOXC01000769.1, forward strand.
GATTTAAGATTTATTGCTCTATCTGAAAATCAAGATCAAAAGGAGATCCTGGGCAGCATCTTTCAATAAATTATCAAGGACCACTTCCCTGAGGTCTTAAAACAAGAGGGTAAAATAATCATAGAAAGTATTCACCAATCACCTCCTATAAGACATCCCCAAATGAAAACACCAAGGAATATTGTAGCCAAATGCCATAATTATCAGGTCAAGGAGAAAATACTCCAAGCAGCTACAAAGAAATAATTAAAATATCATGGAACTACAGTCAGGATTACACAGGACCTAGCAGCTCCTATAAGAAAGGGTTTGAGGGCTTGAAAAATGATATTCACAAAGGAAAAGGAGCTTGGATTATAACCAAGGATCAATTACACAGGAAAATTGAGCATAATCTGTCAGGGGAGGAGGTGGACCTTCAATGAAATAGGGGACTTTCAAACCTTCCTGATGAAAATACCAGAGTTCAACAGAAAATTTGATCTTCAAATACGAGACTTAAGAGAGGCATATAAAGATAAATAGGAAAAAAATGTCATTCAACAAGGCTAAACTGTTTACATCCCTACATGGGAAGATGATATTTGTAACTCTTGAGAACTGTATCTTTATTATGACATTGTAGATATACAGATAGTCAGAGGATGTGGGCATTAGTTAACTTTAATGTGATGATTAAAAAAAAAACCCAACTAATTATGGGGGGGGGGGATTGTACTGGGAGAAGGGCAAAGAAAGAGATAGAAAAGGGTAAATTCCATCACATAAAGAGGAGCAAAGCCTTATTACAGTAGAGGGAGAAAAGGGAAGTGAGCATTGTTTGAACCTTACTCTCACCGAATTTGGCTCAAAGAGGAAATAACATACATACTCACTTGGATATAGAAATCTATCTTATCCTATTGGAGGTAGGAGGGGAAAAGAGGAAGATAAGGAATGGAGGTGGATAAAAGGGAGAATAGGAGTAAAGGAAGAAGTTGTAAGGGAAAGGTGAAAGAAAAGGGATGGGGCCGAGAGAAGGGAGGGCAAAATGAGAGAGACAGTGGTTAGAAGCAAAAAAGAGGACGTAAAGGGAAAAAGGAGAGAGAAAAGCATAAGTAGGGATGGGAGGGGATAGGATGGAGAGAAAGACACGGTTAGTAACCATAACTGTGAATATTAATGGAATAAACTCCCCCATAAAATGAACTGGATAGCAGAATGAACTAAAAACCATAATCCTACAATATGTTGTTTACAAGAAACACATCTGAAGCAGAGAGATACACATAAAGTAGAGGTAAAAGGCTGAAACACAATGCATTATATTTTAGCTGAAGTAAAAAAAAAGTCTTTATCTCAGACAAAACAAAAGTAATAATTGACCTAATTAAAAGAGATAAGGAAAGAAACTGCATCCTGCTGAAATGCACCATAGACATTGAAGTAATAACAATACTAAACATATATGAACCAAGTAATACTGAATCCAGACTCTTAAAGGAGAAGTTAAGAGAGTTACAGGAAGAAATAGACAGCAAACTGTACTACTGGCGAAGCCAAACCTCTCCCTCTCAGAACTAGATAGACATAACCACAAAATAAACAATTAAAAAGTTAAGGAGGAGAATAAAATTTTTGAAAAGTTAGATATGGTAGACCTCTGCAGAAAACTGAATGGGGATAGGAAGGAATATGCCTTTTTCTCAGTGGTACATGGCACCTGCACATGTACTAAGGCATAAACTAGATCATGAACTAGGGCATAAAACTTCACAATCTGATACAAAAAGGCAGAAATATTAAATGAATCCTTCTCAGATCACAATGCAATAAAATTACATGTAATAAAGGACCATGGAAAGATAGATTAAAGATTAATTGGAAACTAAATAATCTAATCCTAAAGAATGAGTGGGTCGGGGCGGCTAGGTGGTGCAGTGAATAGAGCGCCGGCTCTGGAGTCAGAAGGACCTGAGTTCCGAGCCGGCCTCAGACACTTAATCCACACAAACAAAAACCTAGCCATGTAACCTTGGGCAAGTTACTTAACCCCAGTTGCCCTAAAGGGGTGGCTAGGTGTACAGTGAGTAAGAGCGCTGGCCTCGGAGTTGGGATGACCCGAGATCAAATCCGGCCTCAGAAAATGAGGACCCACACATAAATAATGACTAGCCGTGTAACCTTGAGCAATTTACTTAACCCCAATTGCTTAAAAAAAAGAATGAGTGGGTCAAATAAAAAATCACAGAAGCAATCAGTAACTTTACCCAAGAGAATGATAATAATGAGACAACATACCGAAACTTGAGATGCAGCCAATGCAGCCAAAGCTGCTCTTAGAAGAAGTTTTGTATCCCTAAAGTCTTATATGAATAGATAGAGAGAGGAGATTAATGAATTGGATATGCATTTAAGAAAGAATAAATTTTGGGGGCAGATAGGTGATGCAGTGAATGGAACAACAGCCCTGGAGTCAGCAGGACCTGAGTTCAAATTCAGCCTCAGACACTTAACACTTACTAGACGTATGGCTACGGAAAGTCACTTATCCCCAATTGCCCTGCTTTCCCCCCTCCAGAAAGAAAAAAAAAGAATAATTTTTTTAAACAAATGCTTTATTAACTTCTGTTTTACATCATTCATTTCTGCCAGATTTTGAGTTACAATCATTTCCCCCCCATTATTCCCCTACCCAACCTCCCAGAATAGCAGTCCCACAAGATATCGCTTCCTCCAATCTGCTCTCTCCCATACCTTCTCCCATAGCCCCTTCAACTTTTCCATTAGAGCAAGGTGAATCTCTGTGCCCCAATGCCTGCACATTCACATGCAAAAGAGTATTGATAGCCAAAAGACTCCAACAACTTATCACAAAAATAATACACCCTGATCAGGTAGGATTCATTCCAGGAATGCAAGGATGGTTTAATATTAGGAAAACCATCAGTATAATTGAGCATATCAACAATAAAACTAGCAGAAACCACATGATCATCTCAATAGATGCAGAAAGGCTTTTGACAAAGTACAACATCCATTCCTATTAAAAACACTAGAAAGTATAGGAATAAATGGAGCCTTCCTTAAAATAGTTGCTAGCATCTATTTAAAACCATCAGCAAGTATTATATGCAATGGGGATAAACTAGAAGCCTTTCCAATAAGATCAGGAGTGAAACAAGGGTGTCCACTATCACCCCTCTTATTCAATCTGGTACTAGAAACATTAGCAGTAGCAATTAGAGAAGAAAAAGAAATCAAAGGAATCAAATTAGGCAAAGAAGTGACCAAGCTGTCACTCTTTGCAGATGATATGATGATATACTTAGAGAATCCTAGACAATCAAGTAAAAAATTACTTGAGACAATAAATAAATTTGGCAAAGTTGCAGGATATAAAATAAACCCACATAAATCCTCAGCATTCCTGTACATCTCTAATAAAACTCAACAGCAAGAGATAGAAAGAGAAATCCCATTTAAAGTCACTGTAGACATTATAAAATATTTGGGAATCTACTTGCCAAAACAAACCCAGAATCTATATGATCACAACTATAAAACACTTATCACACAAATAAAAACAGATCTAAATAGTTGGAAAAATATCAACTGCTCGTGGCTAGGTGGAGCTAATATAATAAAAATGACAATTTTACCCAAACTAAACTATATATTTAGTGCCATACCAATCAGTTTACCAAAAAACTACTTTGTAGAGTTAGACAAAATAATAACAAAATTTATATGGAATAACAAACGGTCTAGAATATCAAGGGAATTAATGAAAAGAAATGCTAGGGAAGGTGGACTAGCTATGCCAGATCTTAATCTGTATTATACAGCAGCAGTCATCAAAACTGCTTGGTACTGGCAGAGGTGTAGAGTAGTGGATCAATGGAATAGATTAGGCGCAGGAGACCCAGCAGTTAATGAATATAGTAATCTATTGTTCGATAAACCCAAAGACCCCAGTTTTTGGGATAAGAATGCACTATTTGACAAAAACTGCTGGGAAAAGTGGAATACAGTATGGCAGAAAGTGGGTATAGATCACTATCTAACACCATATACCAAAATCAAGTCTAAATGGATGCATGATCTAGGTGTAAAGGATGATACTGTAAGCAATTTGGGAAAGCAAGGAATAGTTTACCTGACAGATCTGTGGAGAGGGGAAGATTTTAGGACCAAACAAGAATTAGAGAGCATTATAAAATGCAAAATGGATAATTTTGATTACATTAAATTGAAAAGCTTCTGCACAAACAAAGCCAATGTAACCAAGATCAAGAGGGAGGTGGGAAATTGGGAAAGAATTTTTACAACTTGTGTCTCTGATAAAGGACTCATTTCTAAAATTTATAGAGAATTGAGCCAAATCTATATGAATACAAGTCATTCCCCAATTGATAAATGGTCAAAGGATATGAACAGGAAGTTTTCAGAGAAAGAAATTAAAGATATGTATAAGCATATGAAGAAATGCTCTAAATCACTATTAATTAGAGAAATGCAAATCAAAACAACTCTGAGATACCACATCCCTCCAGTCAGATTGGCTAAGATGACAAAACAAGAAAGTGACAAATGCTGGAGAGGATGTGGACAAATTGGAACACTAATACATTGCTGGTGGAGTTGTGAACTTATCCAACCATTCTGGAGAGCAATCTGGAATTATGCCCAAAGGATTATAAATAATTTCATACCCTTTGACCCAGCAATACCACTTCTAGGGTTATATCCCAAAGAGATCATAGAAGTGGGAGGAAGACCCATATGTACAAAAATATTTTTAGCAGCCCTTTTTGTGGTTGCAAAGAATTGGAAACTAAAGGGGTGCCCATCAATTGGGGAATGCCTAAACAAGTTGTGGTATATGAATGTAATGGAATATTACTGTGCTATAAGAAACGAGGAGATTACGGATTTCATAATTACCTGGAGAGACTTATACAAACTGATGCTGAGTGAGAAGAGTAGAATCAGAAGAAATTTGTATACAATCACAGACATACCATATCTTTGATGACCAACTATGACAGACTGGACTCTTCTCAGCAATGCAGTGATATAAGTTAATCCCGAATGACTCAAGAAAGTGAGAAATGCACCATCCAGAGATATAACTAGAAAGAACTGAGCCTGAATCCTGATGGAAGCAAACTAAATGATCTTTTTCTTTTCATTGTTTGGTTTTATTTCTTCTTTACCATCTTTCATCCCACCTAGTACAATATGCATTTGTAATTGGAATAATGTCTAGTATGAATGCATTTGCAGACCCTATGCTGTCGTGAGGGGAGGGGAGAGGGAAGTAAAGGAAATTAGAAAACCAAGGAACTATGGAATTGAATCTTGTTAACTGAAACCAAACTAATAAATTAATTAAAAACAAACAAACAAACAAAAAACCCAACAGAATGGAAAAAAAAGAGTATTGATAATAGTATTTATATATATTTGAAACATTTAATGTTAAGGCCTCGAATGGGAGCTAAGTAATTCAGTACATGTTGTACATGTCAGGCTATGCAAAACATTATCATAGTAGATATATTGTACAAGGCTGCTTATAATTCCCTCCCACTCATCCCACCCCCCACCTGGTCCATTCCCTACATGATCCTGTCCCTTTTCTATAGTGGGTACTTCCAACCTCCCCTCCCCCCAAGGATGCCCTCCCATCCATCATCCCTCCTCTCATCCCCTTTCCCCCTATTCTGCTGCAGGTTGAGATATCCCATTTATTATGTATGTCATTCTCTCCCTGAACCAAATTCAATGTGAATGTGGTTTTGCCTTTTTAGCCTTCCTATTCTCCCCCTCCCTTGCAACCACTTCCCCTTGCTTCTTCTACATGGGATAGTTTACCCTACCCTGTCTCTCCCCATCTCCTCTTGCCACTTTCCTCTCTCACCTCATAATTTCATCCCTTGAGTATTCTCCCTTCCCAACAAATTCAACCTATGCCCTCTATCCATATATAACTGTAACCATATACACACACATTCACATATGTATTCATATGACCACACCCCCTTCTTCCATTATTTTCATAGTGAGAAAGATATCATCAGTCACAGTTATTGCTTTTCCATATAGGAATGTAAATAGTTCAACTTTGATAAGTTCCTTTTGATTTCTTTTCCCTGATTACCTTCTCAGGCATCTCTTGCTTCTTGTGTCTGGATGTCAAATTTTCTATTCAACTCTGGTTTTTTCCTCAAGAATGCTTGAAAGTCCTCTATTCCACTGAATGACCATATTTTCCCCTGAAACAAAATACTCAGTTTTGCTGGGTAGGTGACCCTTGGGTTCATTCCCAGTTCTTTTGCCCTCTGGAATATCATATTCCATGCCCTTCGATCCCTCAGTGTAGAAGCTGCCAGGTCCTGGGCTATTCTGATTGTGTTTCCACAATATTGAAATTGTTTCTTCCTGGCTGCTTGTAGTATTTTCTCCTTGATCTGGGGATTCTGGAACCTGGCTATAATATTCCTGGGAGTTTTCTTTTTGGGATATTTTCAGGAGGTGATAAGTGGATTCTTTCAACCTCTATTTTGCCCTCTGGATCTAAAACATCGGGGCAGTTTTCCTTGAGAATTTCTAGAAGGGTGATTTCTAGGTTCTTTCGTTGATCATGACTTTCAGGTAGTCCAATAATTTTTAAATTGTCTCTTCTGGATCTATTTTCCAGGTCAGTGGTTTTTCCCATGAGATATTTCACATTGCCTTCTACTCTTTCATTTGTTTGGATCTGCTTAACAGCATCTTGATTTCTCATAAAGTCATTAGCTTCCATTTGCTCCAGTCTAACTCTGAAGGAATGAATCTCCTCAGTGAACTTTTGAGATTCTTTTTCCATCTGGCAAATTCTGCTTTTTAAGGCATTCTTCTCCTCATTGCCCTTTTGGGCCTCCTTTGCCCTTTGAGTTAGTCTATTTTTTAAGATGTTGTTTTCCTCAGTCAGGCTGTTGACCCTCATTTCATACTTTTCCTGCATCCTTCTCGTTTCTCTTTCCAATTTTTCCTCCTCTTCTCTTATTTGATTTTTAAAGTCCAGAATAATTTTTAAAACCCCAATTAAATGCCAAATTAGAAATTCTGAAAATCAAAGGAGTGATTAATAAAATAGAAAAAAGGAGTGATTAATAAAATAAGAATATGATTGAACTAATAAATAAAACTAAGTTCTGGTTTTATGGTACAACCAATAAAATTTAAAAACCTTTGTTTAATTTGATTCAAGAAAACAAAAAGAAGAAAACCAAATTACCAGTATCAACAATGAAAAGAGTTAATTCACCATTAATGAAGAGGAAATTAAAACAATAACTGGGAGCTATTCTGCCCAACTGTATGCCAATAAATCTGATAATCAATGAAGTGATGAATACTTACAAAAGGAAATTATCTGGATCACCGGAAGAAGAAATAAAATATTTGAATGACCCATTTCAGAAAAAGAAATTTAATAAGACATCAAGGAACTCCCTAAGAAAACATCGACAGGGCCAGATGGATTAACAAGTGAATTCTACTAAACATTTAAAAACAATTCATTCCAATACTATATAAACTATTTGGAAGAAATAGCAAATGAAGAAGTCCTACCAAATTCTATCTATGATACAAATATGGTACTGATACGTATACCAGAAAGAGCCAAAAAAGAGAAAAAGATTCCCCTAATGAATATAGATGGAAACATTTTAAATAAAATATTATCCATTATCAGGAGAATAGTACACTATGAACAGTTGGGATTTATACCAGGGATGCAGAGCTGGTTCAGTTTTAGGAAAACTATCAGCATACTTCCCACATCAATAACAAAATTAACGAAATTGTATGATTATCTCAATAGATACAGAAAAAGATTTTGACAAAATACAGCACCCATTCCTATTTAAAAAAAAACCCTAGAGAGCATAGGAATAAATGTAGTTTTCCTTAAAATGATAAGTACCATTTATCTAAAACTATCAGCAAACACTATATGTAATGGGCATAAACTAGAAGCATTTCCAGTAAGATTAAGGGTGAAACAAGGATAACCCTTATCACCACTTTTATTAAATATTGTACTAAAAATGTTAGCTTTAGCAATAAGAGAAGAAAAGGAAATGGAAGGAATTAGAATAGGTAATGAAGAAGCAAAGGTATCACTCCTTGTAGATGATATGATGATTTACTTGGAGAATTTCAGAGAATTGACTAAAAATCTACTTGAAATAATTAACAACTTTAGCAAAGTTACAGTATATAAAATAAACCCATATAAATCATTGGTATTTCTATATATAACTAACAAAGCCCCACAGCAAGATATAGAAAGAGAAATTCCATTTAAAATAATTATAGACAATTATAGACTGATTTACTTATTTGGTGCTGTACCAATCAAACTACCAAAAACAGTTTTATAGAGCTAGAAAAAAATAACAAAATTCATCTGGAAGAACAAAAGGTCAATATCAAAGGAAATAGTGAAAAGTGACTTACCTACACCAGATCTAAAACTGTGTTTTTAAAAGCAGTAATCATCAAAACTACTTGGTACTGGCTAAGAAATCCAGTAGCGAATCAGTGGAATAGGTTAGGTACACAAGACATAGTACTCAATAACCATAGGAACCTATGGTTTGACAGATCCAAAGACTTCAACTTCTAGAATAAAAATTCCTTATTTGACAAAAACTGCTGGGAAAACTGGAAAACAGTAATACAGAAACTATTCATGGACTAACATTTCATACCATACAACAAAATAATGTCAAATGAGTACATGATTTACGCAAAAGGGGTGATACCATAGGAAAATTATGAGAGCAAGGAATGGTTTACCTGTCAGACCTCTGGAGAAGGGAAGAATTTGTGACAAAACAAGAGATAGTGAACATTATGAATTTCAAGGTGGAAAATTTTGATTACATTAAATTCAAAAGGTTTTGCACAAACAAAGTTAATGCATCCAAGATTAAAAGGGAAGCAGAATTCTGGGAAATACTTTTTTTTACAGCCAGTGTCTCTAATAAATACTTCATTTCTAAAATATATAGGGAACTAGGTCAAATTTCTAAGAATACAAGTCATTCCCCAGCTGAAAAATGGTCAAAGGATATGAACAGATAGAATTCAGATGAAGAAATTAAAGGCTTCTGCAGTCATATGAAAGAATTCTCTAAATTACAACTGATTAGAGAAATGGAAATTTAAAACAAATCTAAGGTATAACCTCACACCCATCAGATTGAATAATATGACAAAAAAGAAAATTATAAATGTTAGAGAAAATGTGGGAAAAATAGAAACACTAATGATTATTGGTAGAGTTGTAAACTGATCTAACCATTATAGAGAGCAATTGTGAACTATACCCAAAGGGCTATAAATCTGTGCATACTCTTTTACTCAGCAATACTATTTCTAGGCCTGTATCCAAAAGAGATCATACAAATGGGGAAAGGACCTACATGTCCAAAAATATTTAAAGCTTTTCTTTTTTTCGTGACCAAGAATTAGAAATGGAAGGAATCCCCCTCAATTGGGGAATAGCTGAACAAATTGTGGTATATCAATGAAATGAGGGGGGAGGAGCCAAGATGGCAGAAAGGAAGCAGTAACCTCGCTGAGTTCCTCGGTCACTAAGTTTCAAAGGGTGTATCAGAGCGGATTCCGGAGTGAAGGAGCCCACTGGAAGATGGAGTGTGGCAGAGTCCAGCCAAGGAGGTTGCCCAGTGTGTCCGGACAGGACGAGCCCAGAGCGTGTGGGATCTGCAGAGCTCAGACCTGAGAGCAGACAAGCAGACTACACCAGAGAGAGAAAAAGCCCCAACCTTCAGACTTACCAAGGACGAATCACAGTCATCTCCCCTTCATCTCAGAAGGGACAGGAGAGGTCATTGGAGCCAGATAGAGTCGGGCCCCAAGAGGAAAGAGTGGCTTCTCTGGCTGCATTCAGCCCCCAGCCTGGAAGGTTGGAGACTGCCTGCCTGTATAATACAGGGGCTGGAATGGCAAAGTAAATTCTAGCTGCTCAGATCCTCCCATCCCTCCTTCATGAAGCAGAAAACCCAAAGGTAAGTCTCCCACCCAGATTGAAATCCCAAGTTAATGGAAATAGCCCCAGGCTTGAGAGTCTCTAAGAAGGGAAGTAACTGAGACAGCCAGGAGTGTGAAGAGAAGAGAGGGAGGGGTCCCAACAAGCCCCACCTCACCTCACCAACAAAAGCCTACTTATAGCCCAGGGGTAGAGAGGCAGAAATCTGAAGTGGTCAGATGCACTCCCACCTACCCATCTACATCCCACACTGACTTCCCTGACTTAGCCATAAACTAGCCAACCATACCTATTCAAAGTCAAGGATCAGGCCCTAAACTCATAGCCTGAGAAACTAAGAAACAGGAAGTCACAATGGGAAAGAAGGAAGCTGAGAAGGAGAAGGGGAAGGCAAGAAAGTCTATTCGAGCATACAGTGCAGGGCAAGAACAACCAAATACTCAGGACAATATAGACTCTCTACCCACACCTGAGACTACAGAAGGAAACATGATCTGGTCTCAAGGCCAAATAGCATTCCTGGAGGAGCTTAAGAAAAATTTTAAAGACCAAATCAGGAAGGCAGTGACCAACTTGGAAAATCGTCTCAGTGGAGTAATTGGAGAAAATACCTCCCTAAAAAAGGAACTTCAAGAACTAACTGAAGACCATAATTCGCTAAAAATTAGAAACAATCGAAGGCCTAGGGGCGGAGCCAAGATGGAGGAGTAGAAACAGCATTTCCAATGTGCTCTGCCCCACACAAATTTCAAACAATGTGAAAGGGAGATCCGAACAACTTCTGGAGCCACAGCACCCACAGAACAGCACAGAGAAGCTAACCTCCTGCTGAGGACAGCCCAGCAGCCCTGCAGGGAGTGGCCAGCGCAGCGCTCTGACAGCTGGCAGCACAGCGCCCTGGGAACCTACAGCGCAGCACGCAGAGCCGAGCCCAGGTAGGAGGTTTTAGCTCCAGGGAGGCCGGGCCTTCAATCTGCTGGTGGAACCCCAGAAGACCAGCAATTGTGGTGATTCCAGATTTATCAGCACAGATATGCCAAGGACAAAGTGAGATGTTAGTGCCCTATGGACTTTGGGACCAGTATATGGGGAACACGTGGCTTCCTCCCCGGGGACAAAAAGCTGCGGAAGAAACAGCTGCACAGAAGCCATTTTGCAGTGTCAGTAGTGGCTCTAGCTCCTGGTCTGCAAACTGTAGGAAGATCCAGCAATCAGTCTGGGGGTTAATCGCTCTTGCTTTAAACTGCCTGGATCTGGATTGTGGTCTGGGGGCGGGGGGAGTTTGGGGTGGGTATCCAACTTGCCAGAGTGGGTGGAGTCTTTACAGAGGTCACCCAACTGGCGGAAGTTGTGAAGACCCCACATTTGGGCTGAAGCTCCCCTGTCTGGGGGCAGAGTCCTACTGTGGCAACAAGCCCCCAAATCAAGCAATTAAGTGGCAATATGCCTAGGCAAAGGAAATAAAACAAACAGAAAAATTCAACATTGGACTCCTATTTTGGGGGCAAAGAGGCTCAAAGCATGGAGGAGGACTGTGAGGTCAGAACTCCTGCACCAAAAGCCCCAAATGAAAATACAAGCTGGCTACAGGCCATAGAGGACCTTAAGAAGCAGATAAGAGAAGTGGGGGAAAATTTGGGAAGAGAAAGGAAAAAGATGCAAGAAAAGTATGAAATGACAGTCAACAGCCTGACTGAGGAAAATAGAAACAATAGAAACAATAGAAAATAGAAACAATAACTGTGTTTGATGTTCTCATTATGAAAACCTTAAAAAATAGACTAACTCAAATGGTAAAAGAGGCTCAGAAAGGCAATGAGGAGAAGAATGCCTTAAAAAGTCGAATTTGCCAGATGGAAAAAGAATCTCAAAAGCTCACTGAGGAGATTCATTCCTTCAGAGTTAGACTGGAGCAAATGGAAGCTAGTGACTTTATGAGAAATCAAGACACTATTAAGCAGATCCAAACAAATGAAAGAATAGAAGGCAATGTGAAATATCTCATGGGAAAAACCACTGACCTGAAAAATAGATTCAGGAGAGATAATTTAAAAATTATTGGACTTCCTGAAAGCCATGATCAAAGAAAGAACATAGAAATCATCCTTAAAGAAATTCTCAAGGAAAATTGCTCTGATATTTTAGACCCAGAGGGCAAAATAGAGGTTGAAAGAATCCACAGATCACCCCCTGAAAAATATCCCCAAAAGAAAACTCCCAGGAATATTATAGCCAGGTTCCAGAATCCCCAGATCAAGGAGAAAATACTACAAGCAGCCAGGAGGAAACAATTTCAATATTGTAGAAACACAATCAGAATAGCCCAGGACCTGGCAGCTTCTACATTGAGGGATCGAAGGGCATGGAATATGATATTCCAGAGGGCAAAAGAGCTGGGAATGAACCCAAGGGTCACCTACCCAGCAAAACTGAGTATCTTGTTTCAGGGGAAAATATGGTCATTCAGTGGAATAGAAGACTTTTAAGCATTCTTGATGACAAAACCAGAGTTGAATAGAAAATTTGACATTCAGACACAAGAAGCAAGAGATGCTTGAGAAGGTAATCAAGGAAAAGAAATCAAAAGGAACTTATCAAAGTTGGACTATTTACAGTCCTACATGGAAAAACAATAACTGTGTTTGATGTTCTCATTATGAAAATAATTGAAGAAGTGTACATGGCATATGTTCACAGGTATACATGGATAGAGGACACAGGTTGAATTTGATAAGAAGGGATGATTATTATTTTTTTTGGAGGGCAATTGGGGTTGGGTGACTTGCCCAGGTTTACGTGGCAGGGTTTTTGTTTGTGTGTTGGGTGTCTGGGGCCGGATCTGAGCTCGGGTCCTTCTGGCTCCGGGGCTGGCTCTCTGCTCGCTGCGCCACCTAGCCGCCCCAAGGAAGGGATGATTCTTAAGGGGTGAAAGTCAAGAGGTGAGAGAGGAAAGTGGCAAGAGGAGATGGAGAGAAACAGGGTAGGGCAAACTATCTCATGTAGAAGAGGCAAGGGGGAGTAGTTGCAGGGGAGGGGAAGAACAGGAAGGCAAAAAGGCAAAAGCATATTCTCATTGAAGTTGGCTCAAGGAGAGAATCACATACATACTAAATGGAATATCTTACCCTCACTCACTCTCCTGAGTAGGGCAAAGGTGGATGAAAGGGGGGATGATGGAGGGGAGGACATTCTGGGGGGATGGGAGGTTGGAAGTACCCACTATCAAAGGGGGACAGGATCAAAGTAGGGAATGGACCAGGTGGGAGGTGAGACGGGTGGGAGGGAAATATAAGCAGTCTTTTACAATATATCTACTATGGTAATGTTATGCATAGCTATACATGTACAACACATACTGAATTGCTTATCTTCTCAGAGGGAGTGGGTGACAAGGGAGGAAGGGAATGGATCTGAAAATCGAAGTTTTAAAATTAAATGTTTCATAAGATGTCCAGGCATTGGGGCTCAGAGATTCACCTTGCCCTAATGGCAAAGTCAAAGGGGGTATGGGAGAAGATATGGGAGAGAGCAGATTGGATGAGGGGATATCTGGTGGGACTGCTATTCTGGGGTGGTGGATAGGGAAAAAATGGGGGGAAAAATGTAACTCATAACCTGGTGGAAATGAATGATGTAAACCAGAAGTTAATAAAGCATTTGTTTAATTAAAAAATTAGAAACAAACTGAAACTCAGAACTCTATGATGCAGCAAGAGTCAATCAAACAAAACAAGAAGATCGAAAAACTGGAAGAAAATGTAAAATATCTCACTGGAAAAATAACTGACCTAGAGAACAGATCCAGGAGAGACAACCTAAGAATTATTGGTCTACCAGAAAGCCATGATGAAAAAAGCAGCCTAGACAACATCGTCAAAGAGATTGTCAAAGAAAACTGTCCTGAGGTCCTGGAATCAGAAGATAAAATAGCTATTGATAGAATTCACCGGACTCCTCCTGAGAGAGATCCCAAACTGAAAACTCCAAGAAATATAGTAGCCAAATTCCAGAATTACAAGATTAAAGAAAAAATTCTACAAGCAGCCAGAAAGAAACAATTCAAATATCGAGGAACTACAGTTAGGATCACACAGGACCTAGCAGCTTCTACATTAAAAGAGCAGAGGGACTGGAATTTGATATTTTGTAGGGCAAGAGAGCTAGGACTACAACCAAGGATTAACTACCCGGCAAAACTAAGCATAATCTTTCAGGCAAGGAGATGGTCATTTAATGAAATAAAAGACTTTCAGACTTTCCTGATGAAAAAGCCAGAGCTCAATGGAAAATTTGATCTCCAATTACAAGACTCAAGAAAGACATAAGAAGGTAAACAAGAGAAACACAGACTCACACATGCATAAGTGCACACACCCACATCCACAAACACACGCTCATTACTTGGGATGCAACAAGAGCAAAATGTTCACATCCCTGTATGTGGAGCTGATAACTGTAAATATTCGAAATCTTTATGATTATCATGACCTTCAAAAGGGTTATACTTCGATAGAGGGTGTGGGTATGAATGCACTAACCTGAAGTCTAAAAAAAAAAAACTATTAAGAGGATCAAAGGGATTGTAATGGGAAAAAGGAAAGGATGAGATAGGAAAAGGTAAAATATGCCATCTGAAGAGGCATTAAAACACACTATAGAAGAGTGGAAAGAAAGAGGGAGAGGAACATCATTTAAACACTATTCTCACTGGTTCTGGTTCAAAGAGGGATCAACTTAATCAGTGAAGTTTAAGATTCTTATGTGAAGAGACACAGAAATTCATTAAGTAGAGGAAAAGGAGGGAGGGAGAGAAGCACTGTTTGAAATTTACTCTCATTGGTTTGGAATCAAACGGGGAGTAATTTACTCCGATATGTTTAAAACCTTATCGTGCCCTATAGATAGTGGAAGGGTGAGGGGGGGAGGTGAAAAGGAGGAGACCAAAGGGGGGACTAGAAGGGAGGGAAACGGTAATAAGGGGAGAGGGTAGGTTAAGAAGGGGGATCACTGGGTGGGAACACTGAGGGAGGGGGTGGTCAAAAGGGAAAACTTCAAGGAAGGGAAGGGAGAGGGAAGAAACAAAAACATAAACAGGGCAGGGAATAGGATGGAGGGGAAGATGCAGATAGTCATTATTACTGTGAATGTGAATGGGATGAACTCTCCCATAAAACAGAGGCGGAGAAACTACATCCTACTAAAAGGCACCATCGAGAATGAAGCAATATCACTACTTAACATATATGCACCAAGTGGTATAGCATCCAAATTCCTAGAGGAGAAGTTAAAGGAATTAGAGGAAGAAATAAATAGCAAAACTATACTAGTGGGGGACCTTAATCTCCCCCTCTCTGAGCTCGATAAATCTAAACTCAAAATAAACAAGAAAGAAGTTAAGGAGGTGAATAGAATCTTAGAGAGACTAGATATGATGGATCTCTGGAGAAAACTGAATGGGGATAAAAAGGAATTTACTTTCTTTTCAGCAGTGCATGGTACATACTCAAAAGTAGACCATGTAGTAGGGCATACAAACCTCACAATCCAGTGCAGAAAATCAGAAATATTAAGTGCATCATTCTCAGATCATGATGCAATAAAAATTATATGCAAGAAAGAGCCATGGAAAGATAGACTAAAAACTAATTGGAAATTAAACAATTTAATCCTAAAAAATTGGTGGGTCAAACAAGAAATTATGGAAACAATCAGTAATTTCATTCAAGAGAATGATAATAATGAGACAACATACCAAAATCAGTGGATGCATTAAAGGCAGTTCTTAGGGGAAATTTTA
Source organism: Gymnobelideus leadbeateri (assembly GCA_011680675.1). Classification (NCBI taxonomy): domain Eukaryota; kingdom Metazoa; phylum Chordata; class Mammalia; order Diprotodontia; family Petauridae; genus Gymnobelideus; species Gymnobelideus leadbeateri. The sequence goes on from WOXC01000769.1 coordinate 43,353, forward strand.
TATCCCTTAGTGCATACATGAATAAATTAGAGAAAAGGGAGGACAATGAATTGGGCATGCAATTCAAAAAGCTAGAAAAAGAACAAATTGAAAATCACCAATTTAGAACTAAATTAGAAATATTGAAAACCAAAGGAGAGATTAATAAAATTGAAATTAATAAAACTATTGAATTAATAAATAAAACTAAGAGCTGATTTTATGAAAAATTCAACAAAATTGATAGACCGTTAGTCAAAATGATAAAAAAAAAGAAAGAAGAAAACCAAATTATGAATATCAAAAATAAAAAGGGTGAATCTACCTCCAATGAAGAGGAAATCAAAAAATAATGAGGAATTATTTTTCCCAATTGTAAGCACATAAATTTGACAATCTTAGTGAAATGGACGAATATTTACAGAATCACAAGTTACCCAGATTAACTGAAGAGGAAGTGAATTACCTGAACAGCCCCATCTCAGAAAAAGAAATCAAACAAACCATCAATGAACTCCCTAGGAAAAAATTTCCAGGGCCAGATGGGTTTACTAGTGAATTCTATCAAACATTTACAGAACAATTGATTCCAATACTCTAGAAACTATTTGGGAAAATTGGTGAAGAAGGAGTCCTACCAATCTCTTTCTATGACACAAATATGGAACTGATTCCTAAATCAGGAAGAGATAAAACAGAGAAAGAAAAATATAAACCAATTTCCCTCATGAATCTTGACGCAAAAACTGTAAATAAAATATTAGCCAAAAGACTCCAACAACTTATCACAAAAATAATACACTCTGATCAGGTAGGATTCATTCCAGGAGTGCAAGGATGGTTTAATTATAGGAAAACCATCAGTATAATTGAGCATATCAACAATAAAACAATAAAACCAGCGGAAACCACATGATCATCTCATTAGATGCAGAAAAGGCTTTTGACAAAGTACAACATCCATTATTATTAAAAACACGAGAAAGTATAGGAATAAATGCAGCCTTCCTTAAAATAGTTGATAGCATCTATTTAAAACCATCAGCAAGTATCATATACAATGGGGATAAACTAGAACCCTTTCCAATAAGATCAGGAGTGAAACAATGGTGTCCACTATCACCCCTCTTATTCAATCTGGTGCTAGAAACACTAGCAGTAGCAACTAGAGAAGAAAAAGAAATCAAAGGAATCAAACTAGGCAAAGAAGTGACCAAGCTATCAGTCTTTGCAGATGGTATGATAATATACTTAGAGAATCCTAGAGAATCAAGTAAAAAACTACTTGAGACAATAAATAAATTTGGTAAAATTGCAGGATATGAAATGAACCCACATAAAACCTCAGCATTCCTGAACATCTCTAATGAAACTCAACAGCAAGAGATAAAAAGAGAAATCCCATTTAAAGTCACTGTAGACATTATAAAATATTTGGGAATCTACTTGCCAAAACAAACCCAGAATCTATATGATCACAACTACAAAACACTTCTCACACAAATAAAATCAGATCTAAGTAGTTGGAAAAATATCAATTGCTCGTGGCTGGGTCGAGCCAATATATTAAAAACGACAATTTTACCCAAACTAAACTATATATTTAGTGCCAAACCAATCAATTGACCAAGAAATTACTTTCTTTTTTTAAAATGCTTTATTAACTTCTGTTTTACATCATTCATTTCGGCCGGATTTTGAGTTACAATCATTCCCCCCCATTATTCTTCTACCCAATCTCCCAGAATAGCAGTCCCACAAGATATCGCTTCCTCCAATCTGCTCTCTCCCATACCTTCTCCCATACCCCCTTCGACTTTTCCATTAGAGGAAGGTGAATCTTTGTGTCCCAGTGCCTGCACATCTTATCTCCCAATTACAAGCAAAAGAGTATTAATAATAGTATTTATATATATTTGAAGCATTTAATGTTAAGACCTCGAATTTCAGATCCATTTCCTTCCTCCCTTGTCACCCATTCCCTCTTGGGAGATAAGTAATTCAGCATATGTTGTACATGTCTAGCTATGCAAAACATTATCATAGTAGATATATTGTACAAGGCTGCTTATAATTCCCTCCCACTCATCCCACCCCCCACCTGGTCCATTCCCTACATGATCCTGTCCCTCTTCTATAGTGGGTACTTCCAATCTCCCCTCCCCCCAAGGATGCCCTCCCATCAATCATCCCTCCTCTCATCCACCTTCCCCCTATCCCGCTGCAGGTTGAGATATCCCATTTAGTATGTATGTCATTCTCTCCATGAACCAAATTCAATGTGAATGTGGTTTTGCCTTTTTCTCCTATTCTCCCCCTCCCTTGCAACCACTTCCCCTTGCTTCTTCTACATGGGATAGTTTACCCTACCCTGTCTCGCCCCATCTCCTCTTGCCACTTTCCTCTCTCACCTCATAATTTTATCCCTTGAGTAATCTCCCTTCCCAACAAATTCAACCCATGCCCTCTATCCCTATATTACTGTAACCACATACACACACATTCACATATGTATTCATATGACCACACACCCTTCTTCCATTATTTTCATAGTGAGAAAGATATCATGAGTCACAGTTATTGCTTTTCCATATAGGAATGTAAATAGTTCAACTTTGATAAGTTCCTTTGGATTTCTTTTCCCTGATTACCTTCTCAGGCATCTCTTGCTTCTTGTGTCTGGATGTCAAATTTTCTATTCAATTCTGGTTTTTTCCTCAAGAATCCTTGAAAGTCCTCTATTCCACTGAATGACCATATTTTCCCCTGAAACAAAATACTCAGGTTTTCTGGGTAGGTGACCCTTGGGTTCATTCTCAGCTCTTTTGCCCTCTGGAATATCATATTCCATGCCCTTCGATCCCTCAGTGTAGAAGCTGCCAGGTCCTGGGCTATTCTGATTGTGTTTCCACAATACTGAAATTGTTTCTTCCTGGCTGCTTGTAGTATTTTCTCCTTGATCTGGGGTTTCTGGAACCTGGCTATAATATTCCTGGGAGTTTTCTTTTTGGGATCTTTTTCAGGAGGTGATAAGTGGATTCTTTCAACCTCTATTTTGCCCTCTGGATCTAAAACATCAGGGCAGTTTTCCTTGAGAATTTCTTGAAGGGTGATTTCTAGGTTCTTTCTTTGATCATGGCTTTCAGGTAGTCCAATAATTTTTAAATTGTCTCTCCTGGATCTATTTTCCAGGTCAGTGGTTTTTCCCATGAGATATTTCACATTGCCTTCTAATCTTTCATTTGTTTGGATCTGCTTAACAGCATCTTGATTTCTCATAAAGTCATTAGCTTCCATTTGCTCCAGTCTAACTCTGAAGGAATGAATCTCCTCAGTGAACTTTTGAGATTCTTTTTCCATCTGGCAAATTCGACTTTTTAAGGCATTCTTCTCCTCATTGCCCTTTTGGGCCTCCTTTGCCATTTGAGTTAGTCTATTTTTTAAGGTGTTGTTTTCCTCAGTCAGGCTGTTGACCCTCATTTCATACTTTTCCTGCATCTTTCTCATTTCTCTTTCCAATTTTTCCTCCACTTCTCTTATTTGATCTTTAAAGTCCTTCTTAAGTTCCTCTATGGCCTGCAACCCGCTCATGTTTTCCCCTGGGGCTTTTGGAGCAGGACTTCTGACCTCACAGTCCTTTTCCCTCTCTATGCTCCCAAAATAGGAGTCTAGGGTTGCATTTTTCTGTTTCCTTTGCCTTGGCATGTTGCCACTTAATTACTTGACTTTTGGGCTTGTTGCCACACTATGGCTTTAAGGCCAGCTAGAGGAATTTTCGTCCCAAATGTGTGGGGGGCAACTTCCGTTTCTGGCAAGCTGTAAACCCACCCACGACTTCCACCCTAGATCACAATCCAGATCCAGGGAGGTTAAAGCAAGAGCGATTACCCCCCAAGACTGATCGCTGGATCTCCCTACAATTTGCAGGCCGGGAGCCAGAGCTACCTCTGAAAACTACAAAATGGCTTGTCTCCTCAGAGGCTTCTAGCCCCCAGGGGAGGAAGTTGACCCATTCCCCAAATACAGGTCCCAAAGTCCATAGGACACTAACCTCTTACTTTGTCCTAGGCATGTCTATGTTGATAATTCTGGAGTCTCCACAGCTCCTGGTGTTCTGGGGTTCCTCCAGCTGGCTGCTGGCCCTGCCGCCCTGGGGCTAAAACCTCGGCTTACGCGGACCTGGGCTCTGCTCGGCTCCCTGAGCTCTGCGGGCTTCGTGCTGCCAGGTCCCAGACAGCTGCGCTGGTCCTTCCTGCAGGGCTGCTGGGCTGTCCTCAGCGGGAGGTTACCTTCTCTGTGTCGTTCTGTGGGTGCTGGGGCTCCAGAAGTTGTTCAGAGTCCCCTTTTACAAAGTTTGGGTGGAATCTGGGGGCAGAGTGGCTTGGATGAGCTGTTTCTACTCCGCCATCTTGGCTCCGCCCACCAAAAACTACTTTCTAGAGTTAGACAAAATAATAACAAAATTTATTTGGAAAAACAAATGGTCTAGAATATCAAGGGAATTAATGAAAAAAAAAACACTAGGGAAGGTGGACTAGCTATGCTAGATCTTAATCTGTATTATACAGCAGCAGTCATCAAAACTTTTTTGTACTGGCAGAGGTATAGAGTAGTGGATCAATGGAATAGATTAGGGGCAGGAGACCCAGCAGTTAATGAATATAGTAATCTATTGTTCGATAAACCCAAAGATCCCAGTTTTTGGGATAAGAATGCACTATTTGACAAAAAATGCTGGGAAAGCTGGAATACAGTGTGGCAGAAACTGGGCATAGATCATTATCTAACACCATATACCAAAAACAAGTATAAATGGGTGCATGATCTAGGTGTAAAGAATGATACTGTAAGGAATTTGGGAAAGCAAGAAATAGTTTACCTGACAGATTTGTGGAGAGGGGAAAACTTTAGGAACAAACAAGAATTATAGAGCATTATAAAATGCAAAATGGATAATTTTGATTATATTAAATTGAAAAGCTTCTGTACAAACAAAGCCAATATAACCGAGATCAAGGGGGAGGTGGGAAATTGGGAAAGAATTTTTACAACTTGTGTCTCTGATAAAGGACTCGTTTCTAAAATTTATAGAGAATTGAGCCAAATCTATTTGAATACAAGTCATTCCCCAATTGAAAAATGGTCAAAGGATATGAACAGGCAGTTTTCAGAGAAAGAAATTAAAGATATCTATAAACATATGAAGAAATGCTCTAAATCACTATTGATTAGAGAAATGCAAATCAAAACAACTCTGAGATACCACATCTCTCCAGTCAGATTGGCTAATATGAAAAAACAAGAAAGTGACAAATGCTTGAGTGGATGTGGACAAATTGGAACACTAATACATTGCTGGCAGAATTGTGAACTTATCCAACCATTCTGGACCTAAGACAGTTCCAAAAGACTCATGATGAAAAACGTTGTCCACATCCAGAAAAGGAACTATGGAGTTTGAATGCAGAACAAAGCATACTATTTTTTTGTTTCTTCTTTCTCTTGATTTTCGCTCTTTGGTCCTAATTCTCTGCAATATAATGAATGTGGAAATATGTTTAATATGATTTTACACATGTAGCCTATATCAGATTCTGATAACATTATGGAAGTTCGCCCTGAGGGAAGGGAAGAAAATTTAGAGCTTAAAATCCTATAAAAGTGAATGTTGAAAACTAAAAAATAAATAAAATTTAAAAAGAAATGAAATCCCTAGTTTCATTCAAAACTTTATTCCAGGGATACCTTCTACCAGAGGCCCTTCATGATCGTTATTCTTAATAAACATGGACATAAATATACATAAACACACACATTTCCTTACTTTCTATTATTTTGGTTAAATTTATCTATGTTTTTATTGTTTTGTTCCAGGTAAAGTATAAGGTCCTTGAGGTCAGGAAATGTTTTTGTCTTTTCCCTTTCTATTGTCAGTGCCTAGCATAGGTCTTGACACAAAATAGGTGTTTACTAAATGTTGATTTGAAGTGAATGAAATTGAACTGAAGCCCTTTGTGATAATTCCTCTGCCATTCGGATAATTTTTTTTTAATCATCATGAAGCCCAAGAGAGAATTGGCATCCTCAGAGATGGAGACACGGATGGCCCCATTTGGGGGAGATTACAAATTCTTTTCCCATTAACTTATATAAATCCAATGAAATTGCACTTAGAACAACTCAGGCTGAGCTGGAGTTACTATTAAAATGTGGTTTTAAGTAGCTATGTTACAGAGCTCTGTGTTTAAAAAATGCATTTGAATCATTTTACCTGTCCTTCTCTCTTGAATCCCTACTCCCTTTATTACATCAATTGAATCTTGCTTCAGCTTTAGATCATTCCCACCATTTACCATCATCACTGCTACATGCATGAAGAAAAACGCATATGCACTCTAACTGGGTCCACTGTATTTATATTAAACAACTTGAAACTGGGCCTTCATTGGTTACTATACCTACCTTATTAACTCACTATCCTACTCTCTACAGTGGTTCTTCCAAACATTTTCATCTTTTCCCAAACTTTTAATGGCTTTCTCTCACCTCACTCACAAAGATATATCATTGACTCATGTTTTACAGTAAAAAATGAAGTAATTTCCATGAGTTCACTCTTCTTTCCTCTTTCTAAATTCGTATCACGCAGATGTCTTTTTTTAAATTTTTTTATTTTTATTTTTTTAAACAAATACTTTATTAACTTCTGTTTTACATCATTCATTTCCACCAGATATTGAGTTACAATCATTTTCCCCCCATTATTCCCCTACCCAACCTCCCAGAATAGCAGTCCCACAAGATATCGCTTCCTCCAATCTGCTCTCTCCCATACCTTCTCCCATACCCCCATCGACTTTTCCATTAGAGGAAGGTGAATCTTTGTGTCCCAATGCCTGCACATCTTATCTCCCAATTACAAGCAAAAGAGTATTAATAATAGTATTTATATATATTTGAAACATTTAATGTTATGACCTCGAATTTCAGATCCATTTCCTTCCTCCCTTGTCACCCATTCCCTCTTGGGAGATAAGTAATTCAGTATATGTTGTACATGTCAAGCTATGCAAAACATTATCAAAGTAGATATATTGTACAAGGCTGCTTATAATTCCCTCCCACTCATCCCACCCCCCACCTGGTCCATTCCCTACATGATCCTGTCCCTCTTCTATAGTGGGTACTTCCAACCTCCCCTCACCCAAGGATGCCCTCCCATCCATCATCCCTCCTCTCATCCCCCTTCCCCCTATCCTGCTGCAGGTTGAGATATCCCATTTAGTATGTATGTCATTTTCTCCCTGAACCAAATTCAATGTGAATGTGGTTTTGCCTCTTTAGCCTTCCTTATTCTCCCCCTCCTTTGCACCCACTTCCCCTACATGAGATAGTTTACCCTACCATGTCTCTCCCCATCTCCTCTTGCCACTTTCCTCTCTCACCTCATAATTTCATCCCTTGAGTACTCTCCCCTCCCAACAAAATCAACCTATGCCCTCTATCCATATATAACTGTAGCCATATACACACACATTCACATATGTATTCGTATGACCACACCCCCTTCTTCCATTATTTTCATAGTGAGAAAGATATCATCAGTCACAGATATTGCTTTTCCATATAGGAATGTAAATAGTTCAACTTTGATAAGTTCCTTTTGATTTCTTTTCCCTGATTACCTTCTCAGGCATCTCTTACTTCTTGCGTCTGGATGTCAAATTTTCTATTCAACTCTGGTTTTTCCTCAAGAATGCTTGAAAGTCCTCTATTCCACTGAATGACCATATTTTCCCCTGAAACAAAATACTCAGTTTTGCTGGGTAGGTGACCCTTGGGTTCATTCCCAGTCCTTTTGCCCTCTGGAATATCATATTCCATGCCCTTCGATCCCTCAGTGTAGAAGCTGCCAGGTCCTGGGCCATTCTGATTGTGTTTCCACAATATTGAAATTGTTTCTTCCTGGCTGCTTGTAGTATTTTCTCCTTGATCTGGGGATTCTGGAACCTGGCTATAATATTCCTGGGAGTTTCTTTTTGGGATCTTTTTCAGGAGGTGATTGGTGGATTCTTTCAACCTCTATTTTGCCCTCTGGATCTAAAACATCAGGGCAGTTTTCCTTGAGAATTTCTTGAAGGTGATTTCTAGGTTCTTTCTTTGATCATGGCTTTCAGGTAGTCCAATAATTTTTAAATTGTCTCTCCTGGATCTATTTTCCAGGTCAGTGGTTTTTCCCATGAGATATTTCACATTGCCTTCTAATCTTTCATTTGTTTGGATCTGCTTAACAGCATCTTGATTTCTCATAAAGTCATTAGCTTCCATTTGCTCCAGTCTAACTCTGAAGGAATGAATCTCCTCAGTGAACTTCTGAGATTCTTTCTCCATCTGGCAAATTCGACTTTTTAAGGCATTCTTCTCCTCATTGCCCTTTTGGGCCTCCTTTGCCATTTGAGTTAGTCTATTTTTTAAGGTGTTGTTTTCCTCAGTCAGGCTGTTGACCCTTATTTCATACTTTTCCTGCATCCTTCTCATTTCTCTTCCCAATTTTTCCTCCACTTCTTTTATTTGATTTTTAAAGTCCTTCTTAAGGTCCTCTATGGCCTGCAACCCGCTCATGTTTTCCCCTGGGGCTTTTGGAGCAGGACTTCTGACCTCACAGTCCTTTTCCCGCTCTATGCCCCCAAAATAGGAGTCTAGGGTTGCATTTTTTTGTTTCCTTTCCCTTGGCATGTTGCCACTTAATTGCTTGACTTTTGGGCTTGTTGCCACACTATGGCTTTAAGGCCAGCTAGAAGAATTTTCGTCCGGAACGTGTGGGGGGCAACTTCCGTTTCTGGCAAGCTGTAAACCCACCCACGACTTCCACCCTAGATCACAATCCAGATCCAGGGAGGTTAAAGCAAGAGCGATTACCCCCCAAGACTGATTGCTGGATCTCCCCACGATTTGTAGGTTGGGAGCCGGAAATGCCTATGAAAACTACAAAATGGCGTGTCTCCTCAGCGGCTTCTAGCCCCCAGGGCAGGGAGCTGAAGCATTCCCCAAATACAGGTCCCAAAGTCCATAGGACACTAACCTCTTACTTTGTCCTAGGCAAGTCTATGTTGATAATTCTGGGGTCGCCACAGTTCCTGGTTTTCTGGGGTTCCTCCAGCCGGCTGCTGGCCCTGCTGCCCTGGGGCTAAAACCTCGGCTCACGTGGACCTGGGCTCGGCTCGGCTCGGCTCCTGAGCTCTGCGCTCTGCGCGTTGCCGGCTCCCAGATCGCTGCGCTGGTCCTTCCTGCAGGGTGCTGGGCTGTCCTCAGCGGGAGGCTAGCTTCTCTGTGTCGTTCTGTGGGTGTTGGGGCTCCAGAAGTTTTTCAGAGTCCTTTTTTACACAGTTTGTAGAGAATCTGGGGGCAGAGAGGCTTGGACGAGCTGTTTCTACTCCGCCATCTTGGCTCCGCCCCCCACGCAGATGTCTTTTACTATCTCTTCCTTTACCTTTCTCATATGATGAAGTATCCTTACTCCTTATCAAAGCTAACCCTTCTACCTGATCAAGAAATCCAGTTTCATCTTATCTCAACCAGCAGTTTGACACTTTCTCATTTTCATTCTATCACTTATTTTCTACCGCTCCCTATCTATTGACTTATTCCCTACTGCCCACAAACATGCTCTTATCTCCACCATCCTTAAATAATCCTCATTTTCATCCCTGTGAACTATCATGCTGTATCTCTTCTGCTTTTTGTACTTAAACTCCTTGAAAAAGCCATCTATAAGGGATGAACCACTAAGATTTCAAAGTAGAGACTGCAAGCCAGGCAAACTCTCTCAACATTACCGTCTAAGCAACCTTAAAACAATCCCTCAAAGCAAATTCTGGAATGACAGAACCAATAAAGGCATGCTGATAGTTTATATCTTTATTCCATGGCCAATAAAGGCAGCTAGATGGCTCATGGGGCAGACTCCTTGACAGTCAGGAAGAGCTGATTTGTTTTTTTTAATCTTCCTTCAGATGCTTTTAGTTGTGTAACAGTGGGCAAGTCACTAAAATCCTCTGTTGATATAATCATGTGGTCTCTGCTAGTTTTATTGTTGATATGATCAATTATACTGATGGTTTTCCTAATATTAAATCCTTGTATTCCTGGAATAAGTCCTACCTGATCAAAGTGCATTATTTTTGTGATGAGTTGTTGTAGTCTTTTAGCTAATATTTTATTTAAAATTTTTGCATCTAAATCCATGAGGGAAATTGGTCTATAATTTTATTTCTCTGTTTTATATCTTCCTGATTTAGGTATCAGTACCATATTTGTGTCATAGAAAGAATTTGGACTTCTGCGGAGTTCCAGCCCACACCACTTCAAAATTATGTTGTAGGGGGACTCTGAAGGACCTCTGTAGCTCCAGATTCCACAAAATGACACAGAGAAGCTAACCTCCCACTGAGGAGAGTGCTGCAGCCTGGCAGGGAATGGCAAGCACAGCGCTCTAGGAGCTGAGCCCGGGACAGCCCGAGTACGAGGTTTTAGCCCCAGGGTGGCCAGACCAGCAGCCAGCTGGAGAGACTCCAGAACACCAGCAACTGTGGCATTTCCAGAATTACCAGCACATATATGCCACATTGAAAGTGAGGGGTTAGTGCTCTATGGACTCGGACTCATTAGTTGGGAGAGCGTGTCGGCCTTTTCCCATGGGAGTGAGAAGCCACTGAAAAACTTCAGCACACCCATGGATACAGTCAGCAGCTTCAGTTCCTGCCCTGCTAACTGTAGGGGGATTCAGCAATCAGTCTGGGGGGTAATCACTCTTGATTTAATCTTCTTGGATGTGGATTGCGATCTGGGGTGGAGGTCTTTGGGTGTGTGACCAGCTTTCCAGAGCGTGTGGGGCTTCAGAGAGGGCAGCCAACTAATACCTCTGGGAGTTGGGGAAACCCCAGCATTAGGGACAGAAGCTCCCCTGGCTGGTGGCAGACTCCTACTGTGGCAACAAACCCAAAAGTCAAGTAATTGAGTGGCAACGTGCCTAGCAAAGGAAGCAAAATAAACAGAAAAACTCAATATTAGACTCCAATTTTGGGGGGCAAAGAGGATCGAAGCATGGAACAGGAGGAGGACTGGGAGGACAGAACTCCTGCACTAAAGGCCCCAAATGAAAACACGAGCTGGTTAAAGGCCATAGAAAACCTTAAGAAGGATTTTAAAAATCAAGTAAGAGAAGTGGAGGAAAAATTGGGAGGAGAAATGAAAACGATGCAAGAAAATTATGAAAGGAAAGTCAACAGCCTTACTGAGGAAAACAACACCTTAAAAATAGCCTAACTCAAATGGCAAAAGAGGCTCAAAAAGACAACAAGGAAAGGAATACCTTAAAAAGCTGAATTTGCCAGATGGAAAAAGAATCTCAAAGGCTTACTGAGGAGAATCTTTCCTTCGAATTTAGAATACACCAAAGGGAAGCTAGTGCTGTTAAACAGATCCAAACAAATGAGTATATATACCCAGAAAAACTGAGGTGTATCTTGTTGAGTATCTTGTTCCAGGGGAAAATATGGTCATTCAGTGGAATAGAGGACTTTCAAGCATTCTTGAGGAAAAAAACAGAATTGAATAGAAAATTTGACATTCAGATACAAGAAGCAAGAGATGCTTGGGAAGGTAAACAGGGAAAAGAAATCATCATGAAGTTATCAAAGTTGAAATATTTACATTCCTACATGGAAAAACAATAACTGTAACTGATGAAATTTTTCTCAGTATGAAAATAGTTGAAGAAGGGTATATGGGCATATGAATACATATGTGAATGTGTGTATATATGTTTACAAGTATACATAGATAGAGGACACAGGTCGAATGTAATAGGAAGGGAGGATACTTAAGAGGTGAAATTAAGAGGTGAGAGAGGAATATAACGAGAGGAGATGGGGAGAGATAGAATGTGGTAAACTATTTCATATAGAAGAGGCAAGGGAAAAATGGTTACAAGGGAGGGGAAGAAGAGGAAGGCAAAAAGGCAAAACCTTATTCTCATTGAATTTGGATCAGGGTGAGAATGACACACATACTAAATAGGATATTTCACCCTACAGGAGAGTAGGGGGGAAGAGGATGAGAGGGAGGGATGATGAAGAAGAAGGCAGGAGGGAAAGGGGGGAGGGAAGTTGGAAGCACCCAATTATGAAAAGGGACATGATCAAAGTAGGGAATAGGAGTGGAGGTGGAATAGGTGGGAGGGAAATATATTCATTCTCTTACAATATATCTACTATGGCAATGTTTTGCATAGCTACACATGCACAATATATACTGAACTGCTTATCTTCCCAGTAAGGGTGGGTGACAAGAGAGGAAGGGAATGAATCTGGAATTCAAAGTTTAAAATCAAATGGGTAAAATGTATAAATACTATTATTAATACTACTTTTCATATAATTGGGAAATAAGTTGTACAGTCATTGGGGCACTGAGATTCACCTTGCCCTACTGAGAGAATCGAGGGGGGTATCGGAGAAGATATGGGAGAGAGCATATTCGATGGGGAGATATCCTGTGGGATTGTTATTCTGGTGTGGGAGGTAGGGAAAATGGGGGGAAAAGTTGTAACTCAATATATGGCAGAAATGAATGATGCAAACCACAATTTAATAAAGCATTTCGGAATGAAAAAAAAAGACAAAAGAAGTTTGAGTAATATTCTCAGAGAACATAGTATAAACTTTAAGAACTTATAAAAAAAGAAAAGAAAAGAAGGGTGTAGGGGTAGAGAAAGTAGAAATTATTTAAATAAACAATTAAAATAAAATAAATGAAGAGAAAGGAACAGAAGACAGGAGCAAATAGACAAGGAGAACAGCTTGAAAAGTGACTTGCTGGATTTACTAAACTTTTAAAAGTAAGTTGTACTTGATAAAGATTCATGGTTTCACGTATTTAAAATAAGAAAATCAATGAGCAGTTTTCACTGATTATAGATATGTGTCTGATCAAATAAATATTTGTTATTTACCCTTTACAGTTCTTTCAGATGTATAAAAATGCTTCTTTTTATTGGTTTATCACAAATACAACATTAAACAATATAGCCAAAAAGAAAGAAAGAAAGAATTTGGTAGGACTCCTTCTTCACCAATATTCCCACATAGTTTGTAGAGCACTGGAATCAATTGTTCTTTAAATGTTTGATAGAATTCACTATTAAAGCCATCTGACCCTGGGGATTTTTTCCTATGGAGTTCACTTATGGCTTGTTTGATTTATTTTTCTGAGATGGGGTTATTTAAGTAATTTACTTCCTCTTCAGTTAATTTGGGCAACTTGTATTTTTGTAAATATTCATCCATTTCACTAAGATTGTCAAATTTATGTGCATAAAATTGGGAAAAATAATTCCTCATTATTGTTTTATTTTCCTCTTCATTGGAGGTAGATTCACCCTTTTCATTTTTGATACTCATAATTTGGTTTTCTTCTCTCTTTTTTTTTTATCATATTGACCCTTGACTATCAATTTTATTGTTTTTTTTTTCGTAAAACCAAATCTTAGTTTTATTTATTAATTCAATAGTTTTCTTAATTTCAATTTTATTAATCTCTCCTTTGGTTTTCAATATTTCTAATTTAGTTCTAAATTGGTGATTTTCAATTTGTTCTTTTTCTAGCTTTTTGAATTGCATGCCCAATTCATTGACCTCCCTTTTCTCTAATTTATTCATGTATGCACTAAGGGATATAAAATTTCCCCTAAGAACTGCCTTTAATGCATCCACTGATTTTGGTATGTTGTCTCATTATTATCATTCTCTTGAATGAAATTACTGATTGTTTCCATAATTTCTTGTTTGACCCACCAATTTTTTAGGATTAAATTGTTTAATTTCCAATTAGATTTTAGTCTATCTTTCCATGGCCCTTTGTTGCATATAATTTTTATTGCATCATGATCTGAGTATGATGCATTTAATGTTTCTGCATTTCTGCACTGGATTGTGAGGTATTTATGCCCTAGTACATGGTCTATTTTTGAGTATGTACCATGCACTGCTGAAAAGAAAGTAAATTCCTTTTTATCCCCATTCAGTTTTCTCCAGAGATCTATCATATCTAGTCTCTTTAAAATTCTATTCACCTGTGGAAACAGCTCGTCCAAGCCTCTCTCCCCCCAGATTCCCCCCAAATTATGTAAAAGGGGACTCTGAACAACTTCTGGAGCCCCAGCACCCACAGAACGACACAGAGAAGCTAACCTCCCGCTGAGGACAGACCAGCAGCCCTGCAGGAAGGACCAGCGCATCGGTCTGGGACCTGGAAGCGTGCAGAGCGCAGAGCACAGGAGCCGAGCCGAGCCCAGGTCCGCGTGAGCCGAGGTTTTAGCCCCAGGGCGGCAGGGCCAGCAGCCGGCTGGAGGAACCCCAGAACACCAGGAGCTGTGGAGACTCCAGAATTATCAACATAGACATGCCTAGGACAAAGTAAGAGGTTAGTGTCCTATGGACTTTGGGACCTGTATTTGGGGAATGGGTCAGCTCCCTCCCCTGGGGGCTAGAAGCTGCTGAGGAGACACGCCACTGTGTAGTTTTCAGAGGCAACTCCGGCTCCCAGCCTACAAATCGTGGGAGATCCAGCGATCAGTCTTGGGGGGTAATCGCTCTTGCTTTAACCTCCCTGGATCTGGATTGTGATCTAGGGTGGAAGTTGTGGGTGGGTTTACAGCTTGCCAGAAACGGAAGTTGCCCCCCACACGTTCGGGACGAAAATTCCTCTAGCTGTCCTTAAAGCCATAGTGTGGCAACAAGCCCAAAAGTCAAGCAATTAACTGGCAACATGCCAAGGCAAAAGAAACAGAAAAATGCAACCCTAGACTCCTATTTTGGGGGCATAGAGCGGAAAAAGGACTGTGAGGTCAGAAGTCCTGCTCCAAAAGCCCCAGGGGAAAACATGAGCGGGGTGCAGGCCATAGAGGACCTTAAGAAGGACTTTAAAAATCAAATAAGAGAAGTGGAGGAAAAATTAGAAAGAGAAATGAGAAGGATGCAGGAAAAGTATGAAATGAGGGTCAACAGCCTGACTGAGGAAAACAACACCTTAAAAAATAGACTAACTCAAATGGCAAAGGAGGCCCAAAAGGGCAATGAGGAGAAGAATGCCTTAAAAAGTTGAATTTGCCAGATGGAAAAAGAATCTCAAAAGTTCACTGAGGAGATTCATTCCTTCAGAGTTAGACTGGAGCAAATGGAAGCTAGTGCCTTTATGAGAAATCAAGATGCTGTTAAGCAGATCCAAACAAATGAAAGATTAGAAGGCAATGTGAAATATCTCATGGGAAAAACCACTGACCTGGAAAATAGATCCAGGAGAGACAATCTGAAAATTATTGGACTACCTGAAAGCCATGATCAAAGAAAGAACCTAGAAATCACCCTTCAAGAAATTCTCAAGGAAAACTGCCCTGATGTTTTAAATCCAGAGGGCAAAATAGAGGTTGAAAGAATCCACAGATCACCTCCTGAAAAAGATCCCAAAAAGAAAACTCCCAGGAATATTATAGCCAGGTTCCAGAATCCCAGATCAAGGAGAAAATACTCCAAGCAGCCAGGAAGAAACAATTTCAATATTGTGGAAACACAATCAGAATAGCTCAGGACCTGGCAGCTTCTACACTGAGGGATAGAAGGGCATGGAATATGATATTCCAGAGGGCAAAAGAACTGAGAATGAACCCAAGGGTCACCTACCCAGCAAAACTGAGTATTTTGTTTCAGGGGAAAATATGGTCATTCAGTGGAATAGAGGACTTCAAGCATTCTTGAGGAAAAAACCAGAATTGAATAGAAAATTTGACATCCAGACACAAGAAGGAAGAGATGCTGAGAAGGTAATCAGGGAAAAGAAATCAAAAGGAACTTATCAAAGTTGAACTATTTA